>VNJS01011495.1:0-39198 GCA_008042575.1 Drosophila watanabei | reverse complement strand
TCCTCTGCTGGCTGATGGTCCTTTAAGCAACTAATGCGATCTGTAAATAAAATACATATGCTAGAAACAAATAGCAAATTGCAGCATTTTGCAGAAATATACATATGTATATACGTACCAATTTAAAGTAAAAAAGAAAACTCCGCAAATCGTATAAGTATCCACGCAGTTACAGTTAGGTTGATTTCGCATCGGTGCTTATCAATTCTGAAAATTAATGTTTAAATTAAACTCAAATAGGTTGCACTTACCTTATTATGATATTTAACTTTTGCGGAAATTTATCTAATACGCAAAACACTTCTGAATGCAGCAGCAGTCAAACGCAAAATGCAAAAAGAATTAGAAGCAAGACAAAACCGAAGACCGAAAATTCTGTCGCGTGACTGGGTATACACGACCAAAGAAATGCCTTATAATTTAAACCAAATGAGGCAGAAGATCAAGCATGAACATTTTTGCTTCGCTTAAAGCAAATGTTCAATACTTGCCAATATACAATACCATTAAAAGAGTAAAAAATTATTAATTTAAAATTTGAAATATTTATAAATGTCCCAACTTATTTTAAAAAGGGTATTCTGACGTCGCTACAATACACTTTGCTTGTGAAATAGATTTTTTCCCTCCCTTCCCTACATCCCCCATCTCGCTCTAACTTTCGAGCCGCTGCTCCGAATCAGTTCGAAAAACAAAAACAAATATTAGGTCTGAACTTCGGGAGACCTCGGCAGTAGCCGATCGTAGGTCGAATTTTTTTTCCAACTGCGTTTCGAACTTCGCTAAACGAAGCCAATGCGATTTGTTTTTGTTTTTTTCGAACAGGCCGCCAGGAATCGGCCGGGAAGGAATTTTGGTACTGCAGGGTTGGGTCTACTTTTTATGCGAAGCGAAGCACTTAAGTCCTGTTTATTTATTGTAGAGTTGCCCTTTAAAGCTGCAAATTATTTTAAGAGCTTAGAAGAAGGCACACTAATTGATAAATTAAAACGTAAGTTTATATTAAAGTGATCTAATATTTATAAAATGAATATATCTTTTAGAATAAGCATCTTAACTCATTAAAACAAATATATATAAAATCATTTAATACTTTCTTAAATGTAAATAAACAAAAGTTAATTAAGCTTTCAGTAACTGATACTTGAAATTTAATTTCAGTAAAAGCAAAAATATGGAGATTAAGAAATTCCTTGCCCGGAAAAGTTTCATCACAAAAATTTATTCATATTAAAAATTGTGCGTTAAATCCTTCCACACACACACACACACTCTTCCTCGCAGCTTTAGGCCCCCGCAAATTTATGTGGCATACTTTCCGGCATTGTTGCACGAACACGTGGGAAACGCGAAAGCGAGTAAGCGCATTGGATTACACGCAAATGCGATCAACAATTGAAGTTGCTCTTAAGCCGGCTAACCCAAAGTGTAATAAACGCCGGGAGAAAACAAATTTTGTTGATGAACTCAATTAGGGGCGATGGCCCACGCCGACGCGACAATGCCACCCTTTATTAGCCCTTTTTTAATTAATTTTTAACATTTTTTTTTGTTGTCTTTGTTTTGCTCTTGTTTGCTTTATTTATTTGAAATTTACTCAGGCGCCAAACAGTTGTGAGCGCAACTTTTGGGCAAAATCAAATTATGAAAATGATTTTCCTTTTCTTCGCAGGGCACACTTTCAATTAGTCAAATGGAAAGTTCTTAGCCGGAGACAAAAGTTGGCCGAAACTTGAGAGAACTTGAGGGGGGAAAATAGAAAATATAATGCGTGGACGTGGATTTGGCCCCCATGGGCAATTTCCAGGACACATTGGGACGTGAGTGCAGACCATTTTATTGCCTTTTCAACTTGCAGGAAGGAGCGGCCAAAGAAATTGCAACTAAAACGCAGTCATGCTGCACAGGATAATCCATGGGATAATCCATGCGGCACGGCAAAGGGAGCCCCCACACAAAAAAAGGGAGCCTTCTCCCTTCTCCATTTTGTATTTTTTTGTATTTTTTTTGGCAGTCCACACATGTTCAATTTTATGCTAACAAAGCTTTTTTTATTGAGACCCCTCGGTGGAGTGGTCATGGCCCATCGTTCCACTGCAATTTCGCGGCCTTTGTGTTTTTTTTTTGTTTTTCTTTTTTTTTGCCAGCTTTACGGCCAAAAAATTGAAATGAATTTGCAGCTTGGAGCATGAGTGAATGCATTTTTTAAACCCTACCTTGTTTTTTTATTAAGTTTTTGGTTTTTTGTTGTTTTGCCTGCTGGCCCTTACATGTAAACATATTGATGATGATGCCGCAAAAGCTGAGCTTATGTTTGCGATCGGTATTGGCAGGCTTAGGTTGGGGGAAAACTTTTTAAATTAATACTCGGGAGGGTAGGGAATTTTTTACCAGGCTTTCAGGATCAATCAAAGGGTAATTATTTGCAGAACATCCTTTGGAATATAGAATACATTTCTAAAAATTATATTCTTCCTAAACTTTGTATCGATAAAAGCCGACCGTGGACTGAGACAGATTGAAAACCCATTAATTGTCATTAAAAAACATTAGAGAAAACTTTTTCGCTTACAATTTACAAAGTCGATTTTGGTAGAGAAAAAACCTTCCCTTGGAAGCTAAAAACTTGTTTACCTATTTGCCAGGATAATCTGACCCCGTCAGCCTGCCCATTTGCCGCAAAATGCTGCCCGACTGAGTGGCACATGATTAGGGGCAACTCATATGCGCATGGAGCGCCGCGGGCCAAGTGGAACAGAATTTGCATATATATCTTTATGAGGCTAGGGGCCAAAGGAGTAACCAAACTGGAAAAATAACAACACGACCCATGACCCTCCCAAAGGAGAAAAACTGAACAAAAAACAAAAAAGGGATGATAGGGAACAAAAAATAAATAATAATATACGAACGCAACAATTTTTCGGCGTGGCTGCTGATGTTTTATTTTTTATGCAAATTTTGTTGCATATGAGAAAGTGGCAGGGAGCGGGCGCTGAGAAGAGCAACAAAATCATCATATACTCGTTGTGTGCGAAGAACGAAATGTGCAAAAACTTTAATAAAAGACTGTGTCGGCAGGGGGCAAGGGGTTGCGGGCGCCAGCCATAAATTCGTAGAGCGTAGAGGGTGCGACGTGCCTCTTCAAACAAAGCAACACTCAACGTCGCCACTGCTCCAACAAAATAATTTCAGTAGCAACAAAAACCAAAAAAGATGAGGCGGAGGAGGTGGAGGAGCATGAGGTTTTCGGGTTGCTTGCATATTAAAAGTCAAAAGCGTTGAGCTGCTGAAAAGGAGTACAAGTTGAACCCGGGGGCCGAGGGGAATGGAATTTCTTCTGCCTTGTTGCATGCAACACGGAAATTTGCGTTGACAACAATGCGACATGTCGGGGGTGGCCTCGAATCCAGAGGCACTCCCGGCATACCCGCTTAAATTAGTTAATATTAATAATTTTGCAAGTTTGCGGGCGACAGCTTCCTGCATAAGTAATCCCCGAAAATGATGAGGTTAATCCTTAAATAAATTCAAAGGAACTAAATTATGGCTACTTTCTTACTGAATTTTTAGCCTTGAAAAAAGACTTGTTCAAGAAGAAACTCAATATAATCTAAATAAAGCAGCATTGTAACGCTTTGCTGCCTTGATTTATTTGAACTTGTTCTCTTCTCGTTTCCAGCTTCTGCCTCTTTGTGTCTGCAACTTCGGTGCAAATAAATCAAAAATTGCAATAAAATTGTTTCCGCTGCAGCAGCAGAGAGCAAAAAGAAAACCCCAAAAACTTCTAATTGGTAATTGCAATTCTGCACCGATGCTTCTGTCCGTCGTTGTATCTTTTTCTCCAGTTCAACTTGTGAATTATGTCGACAGTTTTATGAATTTTCCACCTTGAAAAGCAGTTCAGATTTCCATTTAAGCAGACTTTGTGTTCGATTTCAATGGGAAATTAAACCAAAAAGTTGCTAATTATCTTGATTGACACTCTCTACAAGCCTTCAAGAGCACCTGGAACAGGTATTTTGAAATTACAAACACCTCAGTGGCACATGTGTGTGTCTGTGGAAACCACATGCGATGACAGCTGCTGACAAATAAACTGACGGTCTGACAACAATCAACCATTTTGACAACAAACAATTGCTCGGCATATTTTCAGTTCAGGCTTTGATTTAATTATATTCGCATCATGGTGAGATGAAACAATTAAAATTCATTAGAGTTAATTACGGCCGCAATTAAAAGGACATTTTCATAACTAATTGGGGGTAATGAAAAAACAAAACAACAACCGGGAGAAGAAAGTTAAGTATTTTCATTATGTTTGTTGTATTTTTCCCCACTTTTGTTTGTTTTTCTTGTTGAAATAAACAGGAGGAAAATTTCCATAAAAGTCGCATAAAAAGGGAAATTGCAGGAAACAGAAAGGATTTGTCTTTGTATGGAATCATAAGTGGATTAAGGGATGAAAATAATATATGACTTAGATAGAGGCTGTAGAAATCTATAAAAATAAATTCTAATCAATTTTAAGCAGCAAATTTAATCGAATTTAAAATGTCAGCTTAGATATTAATACTCTTAGCATCGAAATCTGCTTATATCGCCGAAGTAGAAATGCCAACGAAGCAGGAAAAAAGCAGCAATTATAAAAGTGGCAAACAGCAGGACTTAAAAAAAAAAACAAAGAAAAACAATAAGAAAAAAGGAAAAACAGTCTAGCCTGGCTGCGACTTTTGTTTTGCTTCGTTAGGCGACTTGCCTTGCCTCAATCTTCTCGTTTTCTCCTCGGCGGTTTTTCCCCGGCGCAAGTTTAAGTGGATTTTCATAATTTACGCGCTCAGCGCTCGGTGAGGAATCATAAATTATTACCCACAGCCGGGAGTTGGCTGCCACGCCCCCTTCTTCTTCTTCTTGTAACAATTGCATTTAATTGTAAGTAAAATATGTGAAAAGTTTGTGTTGTCTTTTTATTTTGCGCTGCTCGTTGCGTTATGAAGCAGTATCGAGTGTTTGGACAACTTTTTCAAGTCTACAAAGTGGGCGGAATTTATCCGTTTTCCCACCGATTTTCACTCAACCCCCCTCGGTGTCAGCGACATGTTGTTTTCATGTGATTTCCCACTGTCAGCAGCAGCAGCTGCGACTGTGTGTATGTCTGTCTGGGCGCCTTTTTGTTTTGCTTTCATGATGATGATTTTCCAGCTTGTGATTCCTATGTTTGCCTTTCGTCAACGTTTATGACAATATATCAACGGGCAGCTCCATCTCCGTCTCCATTGCTATTTCCATTCGCTCCAGAACTTGGTCTACTTTATGCTTTTATTGGTTACATGAAAATATTTTCCACTTTTCCCCATTTCCTTCTTTTCAGTCCCCGCCACCGCCTTCGCCTTCGCCGGCCACAATTGTCAGCCACAGAAGTTATGAAGTATTTTTTCTTGTTTTTTCCAGCAGAAGATTGGGAGGGAGGAAAATCGAGCGACATGTTGCCGTAAAGTTTTTAATTAAATTGTTCGATTTTACATTGACACTTTTTTCAGTTGTTGCTGGTGAATGACAAGCAAATTGGGTTTCTTGTGAGCGAATGAATACAAGGCCTAACCATGGGTGAAATTTCCAGCTCAATATTTGTATGGGAATTTTCTTGATATTTTTTGCTTATTTATGAGCAATATTAAGTGCAATATTTTGTAGAGTTTCCTATCGTTTAAGGCATAGTTAGCACACTTTTTGGCAGTTTATGGCACGCACATTGTTAGCCTGAAAGATTTTCCAGGAACCTGCAGACCTGCAGCACACACAGTCCTTGGTCAGTCCTGACCTCTCCCGATAAATGTGCGAAATGTGCACGCTCCGGTAATATTTTGCCCCCTCTTTTAAACGGAAAAAGGTGGAAATGTGTGGGAAATGTGGGAAAAGGCAAAGGCACAGGCAAAGGCAGCCAGGAAGAAGGCAAGTTGGCTGCGGTCTCATGATAAAGTTGACACTTTATGCGTTTTGGCTCAGCGTCGACAGCCTGAGGGCGGAAAATGCAAAAAGCCATGTACGGAAGTGCGGAAAAACTCCGCATGCCACACATGTGAGATTTGGAAAGTTTTTTGATTTTGTTAAGAAATATGAAGCGATTCAGTAACAAGAAAACTTTAATCAAAAGCTTTAAAAAAGGCAACTCAAAGTATCCAATTTTTAGACACTGTATCCTGCAGATTTTTTATTGAAAACAAGAGTCAGATTGTTTTTCACATTTTTTAGCTTACATGTGTTATTGCAGCTCTTTTTTTTATTTATTTTGTTTTCACAAGTTCAGCACAAAAATCAATTAAACGCTTTGGGTACAGGTGGCGTATACGCAATATTTGTAGCTGACCTGGTTTCCTTTTTTTTTGGCTGTACACACACGTATTTGTATGTGAAGTGCAGTTGGCGTGTTCCAAAACCAAACTAAGCAACTTGGTTTGGTTATTTAAATGCGTCGAATTTTGGGTTGTTATTCTAAACCCCTTTTTTCACTTTTATATATTTTTGTTTTCTGCAGGAATTCCGCATTTTGTTTGCGGTGCTTGCTGTTTTAATTACCCCTATTACATGTGTGAATGTACATATATTTGCCAGTTTGGATGTTTGTGTTTTTGTATCATAATTAAATTTTCAATGAATGCTGCCTGTTTGGTTTTTGGCACTTTGCTAAGCTAATGAATATTTAATTGGCGCTTAATTTTGATTGACGTTTTCGTTTTCAATTGGATTTGCTTTTGGAAAATGTAACATAAAAGGTTATCTAATTAGTTTATTTTACATTGAGTGTACAAATGTAACTATTATAAAAGCAGCACAAATAAACTTAAACACTGCAACAAAGCTTAAACAAAACACTACTAAATTTAAATCCAAATTTTCCCCAAAATATACTTGACACATTTCAAGCAGGTTTAGCGTTGAAAAGCCATTTTCATTGCGACTTTTCCGACTGTGTGTACTCTTCAATTTCGGACTCCTCATCAGGCTGTTTGAACAAAACCCGTTTGCGCAATAATTTCGAGTGCACGCGTGTTCAAATGAATTGAATTGGATAATTGAATGCATGAGTGACTGGCTGGTTGATTGACTGACTGGCTGATTGAGAGCCGTTGTGCAGAATGCTCTGGTATGCCCCCTAATTCAATGAAATATATATACATTTTTCGTTCGTATTTCTTTTTTCGCCCGATGCCTTTTGGGGTTAGGCATTGCAACGTGGCGGTGCGACAATCGCAACGCATTTCAATCAAACGCTGCACACAAATTCCCAAACAAACCGACAGTCGGCCACGCCCACATCCGCCCCACAGCCCCCACGACCTGTCACTGCACGTGACAAATGCCGACAAACGACAAACGGCATTCGTTCCTCGTCCTCCGCCGATGTCCCTCCTGGCGGTTATATGCATCTCTCCAGCTGCTTTCAATATTGCCATAAGCCCGGAAGGGTTAAGAGCGCGCTACCTGAAGTTTTTGGCCCTGCTTTGTGGGCCACTAATTTGCCAGATATTTCGTTGCACGCATCTGAATCTGACATTTCTTTGGAAGACTTATTTTCACAGCTTAAATAGCTCAATATTAAAGGTTACTGATAATATTCGAGAGCAAGTTTTATATAATTTATTTATGCAAAATCTAATCATCGTTTTTTGAGCAATCATTAATGCTGCGAAATTGGGAAATAAATCAGTGTTTCTGACTTTTTCTCACGACAAATTTGATTGGCTGAAAAGCTGGCGCCAACAAGTAGATTTCCATCAAAGGAAGAGGAAAAACGCCTGCCCACAGGCTGCCGGACAGGAAGGCAAGAAGAAAATACTTTCCGCACCCGAATTTCACCCCACAATGAGCTGTCATTAATCATTTGGGCCCCGAAAAAGGTGCCAAGCAGCTTGGATGACGTTAATCTCCCGGGAAAATTTCACCCAAAACGAGCTGGAAATACTCTTTTGCTAGGATAAATTTGTATACCTTTAGCAAGTTGAAGGACTTCTTTTTTTTCGGTAAACAATTAAAGTTGTCTGCGGGGGCGTGGTCAGTTCTTGTTGCTGACTTTTGACACGTGTCGGCAACGACGACGTCACACTGAATGAAAGTGAGTGACAAGGGCATGTTAATGGCCATCAGGCCACAAAGAAATGGCCAGCATAGTTTCTGGCCAAGATGCCAACTACAAAATACCTGAATTCCTGTGGCAATTAAAACAATTTCTTGCCCTTGGAGAATGTTAATTAAACGTGGCGCCAGGCTACAACATGAAAATTGATTCGAACGCAATCAAGTGTGATAATTGCTGCAGAAAATATTGGAGCAAAATGAATGCTAGCATCTCAGGAAATCATTTAATACTTGTACAGCTTTAGTAGGTCATATCAATAAAATGTAGTTTTAACTTAACAAAAAGGATTCTAGACTTCCTGATTGAATTCAATTTTAAATCAATTATTTCTGTAAATTTGCTGAAATCCTCTTATACTTTTGCTTAGCATTTAAGTCCTTCAGGAAAAAGACCCATCTTGTGCCATGTGATAATCCGCTTACATTCAGTAGGTCAAATCAAAAAACTTTAGTTGCTATTCAAGTTGCTTTGCTAGACAAAAGGTAAATTAAATTATTTGCTGGTAAGTATTTACTTTTAAGTCTTTAAATATTTTAGCAAACTTTTAGCAAGCAAAGAAAGTTTGTTATGCCAAATACTTTTGCTTTTCACTTGCACATTTTACTTTTTAAGCCAAATGCAAACTTTAACTTTCCCTTATTTTACAACAGCAGTAACAAGCCATTGACCTGTGCATTTTATCGATTTTTTTCGTTCAGTGCATAGGTGAGCTGTCTCATCAGAAAACGCTTAGGCGGTCGACTGAACCTCCGTCCCATTCTTTCCCGTGGCTTGTGGCCAGCATTATGCCAAATGGGCAGTTCTCCTTCCACTGCCGGTAATTTATTTGCACTTTGATAGCAACAAGATGCATGAAGGGGGGAGGAATGGAGGGAAAGAGGGTGTAAGGCCCGGCGGCACTTATAAATCACTGAACGGAGGAGCAGATTCTGCGATGCTTTCGCTGCTGTTGTGGCCTGCAACTGCTGCTGCAGCAGCAAGGACTAAGCAGTTTATTGAAAAGTGGACCCAAAGTGCGACGCCATAAATATCAGCTCAAGTGGAGGCAGGAGCCACGCCCACTATTCCAGAGGTTTGTATTTCAAGGGCTTCCTTTTGAAGCTTTAATACTTTATGGTTTGCAATGGAGTATTTAATTATTTTAAAAAATATAAAAAAATTATAAAACTAAGTTTCCAATTGAACTTTATGACTCTTGAAAGCTAGAGCCATCGAAATATAGAATTCTGTATGCAACTCTTTGGCGGATAAGTGCCAAGGTCATGGCGAATTGCATTAATATTGCTCATCAAATAGCACTTGGCACTCCCATTCAACAGATTCGCATTTTTGATGCCAGTCAGCCCGCATCCTTGCTCTATACTATATATGAGTTGCATTTCATTGCATTCGCTTCGATGGCCGCTCAACATGCTCAGAAGCGCACTCGAAAAACGCCATGAACAGCAGTGGCAGGATGTTAAGAGTCCTTCCCCATTCACACAGATACGAATGCACGCACACAGCGCCAGGCGGGGCGTGTTGGTTCAGCAAGTTCAAAGACCTGCCGAAATGCCGGCAATGTTAGGCGATTTTTTCGATAACTGCCCTTAACATGGATTCCACATAAGCAGAGAGTTTAAATTAACAGTGAGAGAGAGGAATTTTCGAAAACGTTACGAGTTATTACGAGACTGGTTAACAGATTCTAAGTTCGAAAGGTAACATTTTAACAGAATTTTATATTTAGTGGCAAAGCTTTCCCCTCTTTTCGCTGGATTTTTATTTCATTAAAAGTTTGATTTATATAAAAACAAATATGTATGAAAATTTAAAACCTTCATCTCTTTTACATTTACATAGAAATCCCGAAAGCCTTAAAAGACTGTAAGCAAATACGCTGCAGGAGAATGTGGAACTTATTTGCTTTTAAAGAATGTTATAAACAGTCATGTTATTTTTCCTGTAACATCTTATTTGCTTTCTTAAAATGTTATTATCTGTTACATTGTAAAACAACATAAGTTCCACTTTCCCCAGTACTCTAGGGACTGTAAACGACCTCGAAATGTTATCCTTCGCGAGAGAAAAGCATTAGCAGGAGAGTCTGGAGAAGGATATGCGAGTGGCGAGCAATTAACGAAGTTATTCACTTCGTTTTATAACATCTCTGCGTGTGGATTTTAACCTCGTTTCCCAGCAGCCAGAGTTCGCTCCTCGTTACTGCGTAACCTTTTTATTTTAATATATATTTTCCCTTGTTTTTTGTGTGTTGGTTCGGCAACTTTTTGTTATCTTTTGTTGCTGCCGCTGCTCTCGAGTCGAGTCGCAAAAGTTGTTGACAGGCATCTCGGCGCAGCTCAGCTTGAAATAGTTTGCATGAAATTAAAATAATCTCTAAGATTTATTGCTCTAGAAAGCGCAATTGACTCGCCATGTCCTTGGCTTTAAATATGCCAGCGGAGAGTTTAAGGCGATTTATGCAAATTAAAGAAATTTTCTGCAAGTATTTCGACTTGTTTATCGCTGGCTAACCAGAGAACGTAGCAGAAATTGGCCCAAGTGCCTGCAGCTTTGTTTAATGGTCGAAAGTACATATTTGCGTTTACTTAGCTTCCCTTGCTCCTTGCTCCCCGAATTCCAACTTTATTTTAGCGCGTTTCCCTTCCTGTTTTTTGCCTCGAGCATTTCTCAAGACGTTGTCAGGTCTTCAGTAGTAAATGCAGCTGCCACTTTGGCCAACTTGTTGTTGACTTGTTGCCACTCTGACCGTTCGGAAGGAAAAGCGGAAATGAAGTTGGCAATGCGGAAATGCCATTTTTCATGATTTCTCCAGACTCACACACACTCGCACTTGTTCGCAATTTTCCCCTCTCTTTGTTTTCCGCTCCATCTCGTGCTTCTCTCTTTTTGGTTTGCTTTTGACAAATTGTTTGGCGTTGCTGGTCCAATATTAACAGTGCATATCCATCTAGGGAGACCCAGTGCATCTGGGAATTGTCTTGGTCCTTTATCTAATTGGGGGAGTAGCCAGCATCGAAGGGGTTAGTGCCAACAGTGACGGGAGTAGGATTTCCAGGAATTTAGAGGAACAAAAAGCAGTTAAACTGATAGAGATTGCTCTTCCTCAACAAGTTAATCCATCAAAGATGTATTTTTAATTTTAAGGAGATAAAATTGCACGGAAATCATTTTATAAATAATTATTCGGATAATAAACACCCATCAAAAACACTTTAAAAATAGTTTTTTAAATATTTGTATGTATAAAATAAATCTCAGAATTGGAAATGATTTATATAAGAAGAGTTTCAATTTAAAAAATAAGTTAAGTTAAGTTAAGTTCCCTTAACCTACCTTCAAACAAACTTACAAAAAAACACACACATTTCATCATTAACAAACAGATTCAATTTAGCACACAAAAATATTGATGGTCATCGCAGACTATTTTTAATGGCTTTAAGCGAGGGTTCAGTGACTGGTGGCGGCAGCGGCGGGGACAGAGCTCAAGGAGCATCGATCATAAATGATGGAGTGCGGCAATCAAGATAAATGGTCCCGTCGAGTGCCGGAGCCATCGGGCCAAAAGAAAGAAATTCACGACTCGACGGCCATTTATGGCTCGGCTCGATGACATCACGGCGTATGCGCAATGTGCGACGAGAACTATGAGTTTTTAAAGCGGTGCAAAAGAAAAATCAAACAAACAAACTATTTACAAATTGTAGTATGGGACCCTTGAAAGCAAGTCATAAATTGAATGCGTGGCGGCAGGACATGAAAACATTATCGAATATGAAACGAGAGAGCGCAGAAAGCGTTTAGAGCCTAGTTTCCGGGCTTGTTTCCTTTCCTTTGGCTCGAAACGGTTATGTGCACAAAAGGGCGGCAATCTTCGGCGGGGGTGCGGCCCAATTTTATGGGCTCAAACATTTTTTACGAGCACTTACTTCCGCCCCAGAAATTAGACAACTGCTGGGAACCGTTTATGCCCGAAAGAGTGTTGCCATCAAAAATGCTTCCCAATAAGCCGACGCGGGACTGAAACTGGGTTGCTCTATCTCTGTGAATTTATGATGTGTGTAACAATTGGGCCATTGTTAAGGTCGCCCGTTGGCCATCCACTCGAGTATGTCATGCAAATTCTGCTTATTTTATTTAATGCGAATTTTACGAGTGCCCACGGAAGGGATTAATTTGCTCCAGGCAGTGTCTCAATTTTTGGCCTTTGGATAAACGTAAATTATTTTCCCAGGATAACTCTTGCTTTCCTTCTTTGTTTCTTTGCAATTCAGTGATGCTTAAAATTTAACTTTCCGTTATTTGTCATGTTTTGTTTGTCTGGTGTTGTTGGGTTTTCCCCGTTGGCGCAATTTATGCATGAGGAAGCCAAAAGGCTGCGGTACGTGCAGAGGCTGCTGCTAAGCCTAAAAGTATGCATAACTAAAAAGAGCACGTTTCGCAGATAACAGGACACAGCAAACGGAAAGGAAAGCCAAGAAAAACAAGCCATTGATAACTGTGTGCAGAGAAAATAAAACCAAAACCTAAACAAGATATTCGCAGTTATATTGGGTCAGAAAACAACTTATCTTTATGGCTTTGGGGAATATAAAATCTCTAGCACAAACTTTTTGTAAAATAAATCCCAGAAAATTGTTTTGATTTTTCTCTGCAGCAAAATTCAATCAAATTGTTTTCTTTCTCACAGTGCACTTATATTTTCGTGATTTTTCGGGGCCATCCCATTTTCCGATTGTCTGCGTGCGGGATAACAGATATGTTTGTTATTTAGGCAAATGATTTTTCGCTTTGGGCCAGGCAACCGGGGGACCAATGATGTGGAAAATGCAAGCCAAGGCGCAGCTGTGGCCATTTAAATAGATCACAAGGTCGCAGCAGCAGCATCACCAGAAGCAGCAGCATAAAAGGCGAATGCTCAAAGCCAAACAACAATAAAGACCAAATAGAAAGAGCACTAATGCTAAACGGAAACCGGGCAAACCGCGCAGTGGTTGCAATGGAAAACTCCATCGCCATCGTGGAAAGCGAAATTGCAAACAAATGCAGTCAAAGCATTGCGAAAACATCAAGGTACAATATAAATACAAAAAAAAAAAAAAAAACTATAACAACACGGGAACCCAATGCAAACTGGGGACTGCAACCCAGAGCCAGGCCAATACGAAGCGGCAAAAGTGACAGACAAATATTGAAGCGAAATTGAACAAAGGACGGAATCACGGCAAAGGAAAATCCTTGGGACCAAGAAGATCAGAAAGTATATTAAATCACATTGCTCTGGCTTAGCATGAAAGCAGCTCGGGTCCTTGGAAAGGTAAATAACGTGTATTCATTCTAAAATCTCTTCCTGAAGATTGGGAAAATGTGATGGAAAAAAAATGTAAATTGAAGTAAAATTTATTTAAAGAAGAAAATAAATATTTTGTTGTCTTTTCAATATCAGAGTTAAAGGTTAACATTGATTTGATATTTTTATTCAATAAACAGTAATTATTTTACTTTTCCAACTTTTCCAGTTTTTTGTTTTTCACCCATTATTTTAAAAACCGCCTAAAAATACAAAATCCTTGCCTTCACAAATAAATATGTATGTACGCTTGGATCAAATCTATGCGGTGAATGAAGCTCAACTATTGATGACTGGGTTTTACTCAATTTCATATGTAAATAGTCACAAAAATCCGAAGCAAAAACTATGCCAGAGATTTACAATTTCAGCTTTTTCCGGCTGCCAAGCCAATATTTCATAGAGCCCGAAAAATACGAGCAAATATATAGCAAACATATATATATATATTTGCAGGAGCTGCCGGTGTAAAAACAAATAAGGCAACATCAATTAAAAACAATAAATAAAAGCCGAAACAACTTTTGGATTGCATCAGCAAAAGTCCAAGCGGAAAATGAAAACGAAACCGAAAACGAAAATGAAGCCGGAACGGAAAACAAATCATCGCCGGGTGCAGGCATTTAACAATAGTTTATTGCCTTTTCTCTAAACAAGATCCCAGGCAGCGAGAGTCCTGTTTGTTTTGGCGGCTAAAAAATGTTCCGAAACCGCAAGCTGTTGCCAGAGCCTCCGGAAAATCCTTGCCACAACTTTTTCCACCCCCTTTTACTCACTCGGCATGAATATCAATATTTGCAACTGTTGTAATTTACATATATCTCTCGCTCTCTTTCCCCACCAAATTTTCCCAACATGAAAACTTTTTAATTTTCGTTTTCATGGCCACAAGCCTCGCTCTGCTTCCCCACGTTGATTGCACATCATTTTCCATGAGCAAGTCTATTTTTTCGCCGTTTCCATTTGCCACGAGCTTATGTACGGCTTAGCGACGTATTAAACAATTGAAAAGCATTTCCACAGACTGCCGCAGCCGCAGTCGAAGCCTCAGCCGCAGCCGCAGCTCAGCGGCAACAACAGGAAAACGTATAGAAATCCAGCCAGGGTAGAGTGGAAAAGCGGAAAAATTGATTGCCATTTCAGGGGCAATTTTTAATGAACAGCAAATAACAATGACGCCAAGGGCTTACCCATAGAAATGTTTAACAAATGAAAAAGCACATCACATCACGACATGCTGTGTACATGCCACAAGTTACAAATCAAATTTGGGGAAATGACATTTCTGGCATCCGCTTAATTGTTTATTTTCATTTTGGATTTTCGGTATTTATTCTGGTAATTGAAATGGTAAGTTGGAAATGACATTAAGCCAAGTGTAAGGAGAATTTAACAATTTTCAAGTGTATTTTGTGGAAATGATTAAATTTTTGTGATGGGTTTATTTTAAACTGATTTGTGGAACGGAAATGGTGATAAATTGGGTTTATATATTATGTTTTAAAAAGAAAATATGGAAACATTTCACTCGCAAGGCTTATAATTATGAATAAAATGTTAAGTCTGAACCTTATATTTGCTTCAATAAATTCTTATTTTTTTTTAAATAAGACAGGTTAAAATAAGACAGCTTCAAATAACTTTGATTTCTACCCTTTTCTCTACTTCTGACTTGTAAAGAATTACAATTAAATCTCTTTAGCTTAAATCCTTTTAGTTTTCAACTCCTCTGACATCCTGGCAATTCTGTTTCTAGTCCCGTCAACAATCCGCACCTATGTCAAATATTTTTCCAACCAGCTTAACCATTCAAACTCAGGAGGCCCGGCTGACGTAAAATGTTTTTGATGTCCGCCACGCCAAATGTGGCAAATGCCTGGCCAACATGCCGCATAAATAAAATGCCCCAAATGCACTCGACTAAACACACTCCGATACACACCCACATGGCTACACCCACTCGCACACACACCCACTCGCACACACCCAGTCAATATTTGGAGAGCGAATTCGTTTTAAGGTTTTTGGGGAATTGCGAGGCAAATTTATTTGCTGCCATTTGTAGCGAATTTTGGTCGCACTCGAGAACCCAACAAATTGTTGCTAAACTATGTTATGCACTTGCAATCTTGGCACGATAAAAGTTAGTTGGTCTTCTTGTATAAACAAAAATGTAGTTAAAGGTTATTCGGGTACTGACTTTAGGAGAGTAAACAAATGGAGAAGTCCCGGATTTAAGCTTGTGAAAAATGTTTTAAAATATAAATCACAGTCAGAGAAATGTAACTGCTGATTTTTTATACTTATAAATTAATTAACACTTTATCTTAATCACTGTTTTTTCCCCTTTACATTTTAGACATTTAAAATAAGGTAAAGCTAATAAATAGCCGCATATACATATATTTTGTTCACTCACCTGAATTGGGTCCATTGCTATTCGGTCGCGCCGAGGGGGCACCATCCCTGGCCTCCACCTCGAGGGCGTAGGCGCCCTTCTTCTCCCTGTCGAACACGGTTTTCGTGAAAATTTCACCGCTCTGCAGGTTGATTTCGAAAAACTCTTTGCCCTCGTTCCGCGGCGAATCGACGATGTAATAGTAGACCTGCAAAAGGGAGAATGCCACGCAAGATTCTCTGCTTTATTTCTGGACGTTTTTCTGGTTAATTAAAACATGGCTCACACACATACACTCAACACACTCTTCCCTTATGAAACTTCAAAAGGAGACAAATTAAAAATTCAATTCGAGAGAGAGTGAGGAGAAAAAGAGAGAAATTTAATTACTGCTTCGGACATTAAAGCGGAGCGCTAATGATAATCAAATCCCGCAACCTTTTGGGCGGAAACGCGGGGACTATAAATGAAAACGCTAATTAGTGCGGACATTTCGCGCGTACATGCAAATTACTTGGCTTGAGGACACAAATTGTGGCTGAGGAGGAAAAAGTATAAAGCGCAGAAAGGGAAAAACAGGAGAAAAAAACATAGAATGGCCAGCGCCAAAGTGCCATATTATTATAATCGCGAGGGCGTCTGAAGGATCCAATCCCCATCGCAGCCCCAGTCCCTTTCTCACCACAAAAGACAACCCCTGCGGTTCTGCTCGTCCTGCATTTTGCATTGGTTTCTCTGGAACCTTCACCGAGGGCTTAGCACACACTTGGAAGGCGTGCAGAAATGTTAACTCTTTGACATTTATTAGCCAGCTGCCAGCTGATGGCCCAAATGGAGGCACCGCAAAAGGACGAAAAGGACGCGGTCAGCGAGGGGGAAAAAAACAATTACAAAGGCGTGAAAGGGTCGATGAAAGCAGCGGAGGAGGATAAATTTAGAAAAGGGGCCTTCAAAACGAAGTAAGGACATGGAGATGGCGATGATAATGGTAATTTAAAGGGCTTTATGAAGGCCACTTTGAGGGCTTAGTGAGATACTCTCAAGATTTTTTTTGATTCTGTGGAAATACAGAACTTAGAGCAGGAAGCAAAGTAATTATTAGAGAGACTTAAGGGGAATTTCTTTATAGATTTTAGGTCAAAGTCTTAAAGTATATCCTTATTTAAGGAAGTTTCATTAACTTTAATTCTCTTTAATTCACATTCAAGTTAAAGCTTTAAAATATTACCCAATTTCCTTGCCTCTTTTTGTCTCTTTTTTAACCATTATCCTCTTGTCAGTCTCTCTTCTCGCTTTCGAATATCCTTTTTTTTTTTGTTTCGGTTCCTCACCGTCAGCGCCATTAATTTGCTAGCAATCGTCTGGCATTTCCGCCAAATTCCCCCACAGACACACCAGCACTCGGAGTGCACACCCTCACCTGGTCGTCGGTACTCACCTGATTATTTGGGAATGTGCCATCCTTGTCGATGGCGTTCACCTGTGTCACTTTGGTGCCAATCGGTTCGCCCTCGAGCACCGTTTCCTGTTCGCGTTCGGTGAATAAGGGTATTTCATCATTAACATCCTCGAGCATTATGTAAACGGTCGCTTCCGATGCCAATTGCTGGGCTCCGTTGTTCTACAAAAAGAAGTGAAGGGAAACGAGAGCGGGAATTGGGTGAAAAAAGAAACCAATTTAAAAAAAGGGCTCACAATATTTGATTTTTAATACAATTTTTTGTTCGCTGTCCGGACTTCTTGCTGTTTGTGTTTTAATTAAGCAGTAAAGTGCGTTTAATGAGTTTCGCCTGGCCGCTTTTTTTTTGCTTCCGATCAAATATTTGTTTATTAATTTGCAATCAAAGTTAAGCTGGGCAAGCGTTGATTAAAAATGTTTGAAATATTTCATGTTGATCGATATGATATATATATATTTTTTCTCCTTTGGCTACCACAAACAGTGAATGTGTTGATGAGTATTTGAACAGAGTGTGGGCTTCACCCTTTGTCGTATGATTGATTAAACAATGGTCATCAATCAAGCGGAACAAATCGCATTGGCAACTTGTCATTTATTAGTTGTTTTATTGCCCCAGCATTGGCCTTGTTAATATTCCCGTCCACCACAATATTTGGCATTCACATTTCGGCATTACGGTATTAATCAATGCATGTGGAATCAATATGAGTATATAAACACATGTCAGTGTCGAAATGAATTATTTATTTTGTGTTTATACCATTTTCCTGGGCAAACACACATGTCTTAATTAGACTTCATGTTGGCCATGATGTGGGCTGAAGAGAGAAGTAAGTCCTGCTGCCAAGAAGGACACTCATAGAGCTCACATTTAAAGGTCATCCTTTAATAATTTAGTTTATTTGATGTCTGCATATTGTGTCATACAAAAATAATCCTCTTTATTTTGCAAATTAATTATTTTTCTAAATTGTTCAAGTTTTCAGCAGCAACCGCAAACTTGACAAAAAACAAGAAAGGAAGCTAACTTCGGCGCGCCGAAGTTTGTATACCCTTGCAGATTCCAATTGTATAAATTATAATCTATCCCAATATAATATAATATGAACTACTTTCATATACATAAAATTTTTAGAGTTTTACATCTTTTTTACATTTTTTCACATTTTTACATGTAAGGTAAAATGTAATTTTTCTCCACGTTTACCGATCGTTTGTATGGCAGCTATATGATATAGTTGTCCGATTCTTCTAAAATTTACAACAAAATTCGGAAAAAATATGAAATACTAGTATATCAAAGTAGAAGAAAATATGTTTAAAACTGACAAAGCTATAATTTTTTTTCTGAAAAGTTCACGACCGTTCCTATGGCAGCTATATGATATAGTGGTCCGATTTTTATAAAATTAAATCCGAAAATCTAGTATAATATATATAGCTTATAACCGAGAGTTGATCAAGATATGTTCAAAAACAGTAAAGTTATAATTTTTTTTCAACAAATTTACGGATCGTTTGTATGGCAGCTATATGATATAGTCGTCCGATCTGGCCCGTTCCAACTTATGTACGAGTGAGAGTATATAGAAGACTATCTACAAAATTTCATTCAGATAGCTTTAAAACTGAGGGACTAGTTCGCGTATAATCGGACAGACGGACAGACGGACAGACGGACAGACTGACAGACGGACAGACGGACAGACGGACAGACGGACGGACAGACGGACATGGCTAGATCGACTCGGCTGTTGATGCTGATCAAGAATATATATACTTTATAGGGTCGGAGATGACTCCTTCACTGCGTTGCAAACTTCTGACTGAAATTATAATACCCTGCAAGGGTATAAAAATATATATTTATTATTTGACATGTTTTACAGCGGGAAAAATGTGAATTAAAAATGAATATGCACTAATTCATGGCGTTATTTAAACATTCATGGCTTCAGCGAAACCGCAAAACTATTTTCCAAATTAATTTGGAAATTTCTGTCGCTTTTCACGGATGGATGGGGCGAGATAAGCCCATTGGGGTCCATTAGCTTTTAGCTGGTAATTTGCAGGAAATATATAACTAAAGCCCTACCATGTATTAAATTACCTGCAAAATGTGCAAATAAAATGAAATAGTTTTGTGCAATTGAATCTATTTTAGGCGTAGAGGAATTCCCATTAATATTTCAGTCTGGCAGTTGTCCTTTGCTGAATAGCCAAACTAATGAGGACTCCAATGCAGTGGAAACACTAAAACTTGACATTGATTGCGAATGCAATTGATTACCGTTCAGCCGCGAGCTGTCAATCACTCAATCAGTCAGCCAGCAAGTCAGTCAGTCAGTCAATCAGTTAGTTTCTAATGAATTCGAAACGAACCGAGGCGTCCGCATTTGCATTTGCCAAGTTCAGAGCTGAGGCTCGCGCAAGTAATTAAAACTTTTCAAATCAAATAATTACAAACGTATTTGGCAGTCATTCTCAAATACAAAAGTCAAATACATGTCTAATTGAGCCTAAGACCAACTGGAAAACTTTCTAGCTGCCGTCTGAGAATTGCGCAAACATTTTGCAACTTTAAATTGAATTCGTTTTGGGGTCTGTCTTCGTTTATTCCCTTTCCAAGGGTCGAACTTACCTCAACACGTATGGTTAGATTGTACTCCTTGATGCTCTCGTAGTCCAGCGGATGATTCACCTTTATGTCCGCCCAAGTGTCGCCATTGTCCGGTCTTTGTTGCAAGTAGAACGTGTGAAATTTGTTCGTTTGGGCCGTTGACCCGGGCATCAGCCGATAGAAGACTGTGGGATTGCCCTCGATGCCCGAACTGCAGACGTCGAGGTTTAAGCGGGAATTTATAAACAATATTAGCAATTTGACAATAATAATCTTTTCAAGTCACATAACTACATGAAATTATGAATTCTCTACAAATCAAGAGGTTATTTTGTATACTTTTGTTGTTTGTCAAAAAACAATTGCTTAATGGCGTTAAAAAAATAAAAACAAAAGAAAGCCTTGATTTAAGGAAATTTCATTCTTTAAATTCTCCAAGACTTTCTCACAACATTCACACACACAAAAATATATAAATGTCTATGTTCAAAAAACCACATGCGACATTACAAAATACAAAAATGGGGAGACGCATGAATCGAATTCTTGCTCTTAAATTATGTGCTTTGTGCGCTTTAAAAAATTTATTAACAAATTAATTTCTTAAAGCGTCATTTGGTGCAATTAAAAAAGGTTGAAAACCGAACAAAAAAAAAAACGAAGGCAAAACCAACCGAATAAAAACCAAATGGCCTCAAAAAATTTAATTGCCATTTGAGTGTGTCGGGAATGGGTTTTCGGCACATGATAATGAAAAACAAATTAGGCGCAAAAAGAGCAAAAAAATATATATATTTTATATATATTTCGTTTCGAGCCTGGACAACACTTGCATCTGACAGAACGCCTTAAGAGCGGGTCTTAAGGATAAATGAAAACTGTCAGGACTGCGCCAAAATGTTGCCAAGAACAAAAAGCACAAAAAATTATTGTTGCGGAATGGGGTATGGGAGGTTGCGGTGGAGGAAAATGGTTGGGAAATTTGTGGATTGCATGAAATTTTCTTGGAGGTTTCTTTTGTTTCTCTTTATATTTATTTTTGTTCTTGTTTTTTGTGTTGAAGTTGTTCTGTGATTGGATGTTGTAGGTGTGAGTTGATCTTAATTTCATTGGTTCGTTGTGTTGGAAAACCGAAAATAAGGTGTATTTAAATGATTTACACATCAGTCTCTGTACACTGAGCACTCTTTCTTGTTCTTGGTTTGGTTGTATTGCAGTTTAAGCCTAGGTTCTAGAGTATATAAACTAGAGGCTATATTTTGAGTAAATAAAAACAGAAAAATTATAAAACTAAATTGGAAAACTTATCAGTTTTCTAGCTATCTTTGGTTATATATTTTTTGCAACTATAATGAGGTGTCCTCGACCTTGGCGCGTGTTTCTTGCTGTGTGCGGACTCGAGGCGCCTCAAGAGCAAACACAATTATTATGATATACGCACACCCTCGGCTGGGGAGTTCTTCGGAGGACCCTCCCCCAAACACTTAAACCCTCTCCTAATGGCGTCTAATGTATATATACATATTGTTAACAAATTTCTGTGCTGGGACATGACCAGATAATTGCGAAGAGAAAACGCAAACGCAAACGCAAAATGGAAAAGGTAAAGGAAAAGTGAAACTCAGGATGAAAATGCTTTTTATTTCAAATAATTTAAACACATAAAAAACAGGCGAGAAAACAGAAAGCAGAACCCAAGCACGTTTAATAGATTGTAATTTCCTTACAGAACTGAAAGGAGGTGTACTTAAGGGCACTAAACCAACTCTATACAGCAGATTCAGGTTCGAGACGACAGAATCAGGCTCAGGTGTGTGTGCAGGTGCGTATGTGCAGCATTCTCACGATCTATTTTCTTATCTTATTATTTTTTGTAATTTTTGTTACGGTTGTTTTTATTTTCTTCTTGGGCTTTCGGTTTAAGTGCATTTGCTTTTAGTGCGACGGTGAAGGAAAGTGCATGGTAAAAAATATGCGATGGAAGGACATAATATAAAAAGTGACTCGGACTGACGCATAATTAAAATGCCAGTGCCATGTGGCTGGTTTGCCACGAAGATAAAACGCTGCCCGGGGAGGTCCTTGCGGGGTCGAAAGTCATTTAAGTGCTCTGCTTCAAGTTTTTTTAATTGCAATTATAAAAAACAAAACTTTGTTTAAAATAAACTTTCCATTTTTTTCGCCTCGCAGTCTCGCTGTAAACATATTTTATTCCTGCCCCTGGCTGGCACTAAGTGGCAGGTAATTGAAACTGACCCAGCTCATCATGCGGCAAAGGTTAGCGACAAAGCCATTGCAACTTTATGCAGTACTTTTATGTGTCCAAAAGGAAAAGAGAGCTGGAAAAGTTGTATTTCCATTTTACGACACTGGCACTATCCTTGGAAAAAATAAACTAGGACTTGTGATTTTTCCTTGTGACAGCAGAAGATTATTTTGACAGAATTTATTTAACTTTTGAGCATTTTTATAAACTATGAATGCAGCCAGATTGGAGCTCTCTCAAATGGTTTATTTCTCAATAAACTTTTCTATTCTATAAAAATAAATATAGTTAAAATCAATGTGCGTTTAATATATAGTACAATGTGAGAGTTGTGCAGTTGTAGCATATAATTGTGTACATTTCACTGGTGCAGTTTGGAGTGCTTTATAAATGATGGGAATTTCTAGGGGACAGATGATATAAGGATATTGGAGTGAGCTCATAAAGTAACTAAGGATTCGAAGAAAATGTTCTTCAAAGGCAGGCCAACATCTAAGGAACATCTAGAGTAAACATTCAGAACACACAAATCAACGGCAAGACACAACACCAATAACCAATAAAATTATAAAAGAAAATATAAATAAACACCTTTAAAAAGATTGATAAAATATATGTTTGTAAAATTCTTAAAAATTAACTAATCAAAATGGAATGAAATTTATTTCACTTTATGAATAAAATGCTGTATTTTTTGTGGTTAACTTTTTGCACGAAAAATGAACAGACCTGGCTTTGATCGAGACGACTTTGCCGCCGACGGGCATATTTTCCTTGACATAAATGGGCCCATAGACGGTATGATCCCAGACGGGCGGATTATTGGCTCGATCGACCACATCGATCTGTACTTCGACAGTACGCGACAGTGGCGGATAGCCCTTGTCTTGGGCCATTGCCTCTAACTTGTATGTCTCGCGCTGTATTTTGTATACATTTCGCGATCGACATTTATCAAAAATCGGTTTTTTTAAAATCAAGCAAGGCGTGGCAAAAATGACAGACGCATCGATATTGGTTGGTAAATACGATAATCGTTCAGGAAAAGGCAAAAAACAAAATTATATATAATATAGTTGTTGGGAGCATTTGTTTTCAAGAAGTCTCTAATAAAAAGCGTAAATATAATACTTGTAGTTAAAAGTCAAAACTGAAAATGTTAAACCAACACCTCTTGATAGAAAACGTTAAAACTGAATTTTAGAAACGGGAAAATGTAACATAAAACATGTAAAGTTGACAAAAAGGTTCTTATTTTCGTATATGCAGTGCAAATTATTTAATATAGTCTCGACCCTAGCCTTCAAAAATAATTAGTTTAAATATATGTTGAATATAAATATATATGTAGCATTTAAATAAATACGGTTTATATTCTCAACTAAATGAATAATTTAATAAATGAATATTGGGCTTTGTGCATTTTATAAATACAATTTTCATAGCATACTTTACACAGTTTGCTGCGGTTATATTTTTCTTTTAGATTTCGATTATTGCTTTTTAACATTTTTGAACATTTTGTGTAGTTACCTTTGTTCTTACTTCTTACGTATTAACTTTTTATATAAACTGCAACCTTGTTTTTTGGGCGATTTTGAATGTTAGAGTAGCGTATTCACCAAATGAAAACCAACACCAAAAATTTCATTACGATCCTCACAATATTTCAGGCATGTTTCTTTATTTTTCGAAGGGATAATTGCAGAGATCAGAGGGGAGGAAGCTAGTCCAATGGGTTATATGTGTGAGAGAGACAGAGAAAAGACTTTGCTTTGTCAAAATTCAAAAGATTCCAAAGAACCATTATTGTAAAAAAAAAGAATGGTTCTCCTCAAAATATACGACAGATTTTCCAATAATTTCCATTTCCATTTTTCGATTGGTTTTTGCTTGAATTTTAAGAGCTTATCGTTTTTGGTGTGAAACTCGGGTTAGCTTTTACGATATGCCGCCACAAAAGGACATCCGTAACAGCGAGCGCAGACCGTATGTTAAAAATACAGAGTTTTGGAAGCTTAATGCTATGTTAGCCAATTGCTAAATGCTGTTAGACTCGCTTTAAAGGTTTAGTTTTAGTTTATGCTTAGTTTTAGGTGTTAGGTGTTGACTGGGAACGCTTTTTGGCTATACAAACCTTGCCTTAACCGATGTTACAACCGTGCCCACCGTGACATTCTCGCGTATGTGAATGGGACCGTAAATGCTCTTATCCCAAATGGGCGGCTTATTATTGCGATCGACGACATCTAACTCAACGTCGACATCGGCGGCCGAGGGCGGAGTGCCCTTATCGGAGGCGCTAACCCTCAAGCGATAGCGGTCGCGCTGTTGATTGATTTCGATTGATTGAATTTTGATTGAAGCGACGGCACCAGAAGGGGTTAACATAGCAAGGAGTAGTCGAGGCCCGAACCCAAAATGTTAGCGTTGGTTACGTTTGTTTTGGGTTTGTGTGTTGGGTGTACGTTACGTTACGTTACGATTACGTAATTGATGGCATCGTTGTTTAAATGTTTTTGGTTTTGTTTTTTTTTTTTTTGTATTTTAAAAGTAGTTATGAAACATAAAAAGCAAATTAAATACACAACGAAATATATATTGTAGTAATAATAATAGGTTTTAGGATCGGGATTAGTACGGGTGATATAGCATGGTTTTAAGGATGGTTTCACATAAAAGGTTGGTCTTTTGACGAGACTATTTCTGGCTCTCGAGGGAGCTATCCTAGGATGATACTATATTTATAGAAGTACAGTGTGTGCTCCTGGAGTTAGTTCAGATTGAAGATTAGCTTACAGTTGTTGTTAGGTTTTAAATTCTTAAAAATTTGCGATCTTTTGGGGGGTTAGCACAGTAACACAGTTAACGCAGTTGGTTGCATTTACTTACTGGATAACAACCCTAAATCGTTGATAGTACCATGATTTTGTATATGTAAATATAAACGGGAAATTATAAATGAAAACATTAAAATGCCTCGATCAGCTAACCTCTCAAATACATATAGAAATCATAGGAAATCATAGAGTAAAGGTGCAGTTGAAAGGAAAATACTTTAACATATCCTAAAATACAGTACTCATTTAAGCCACATTTTTCCATGGGCATGCAAAAGGAAATGTTCTTCAAAAATATATTAAACATTGTTTCAAAAATATTTAAAGTTGAGCTAAGGCAAAAAATGTGTTAAGCTTGCAGCAAGAGACCTTCAAAAAGTTGTATAGTCTCGACAAAAATCATTTTGTTTTGGGTTTGCTTTCGGGATTTTTTATAGGGAACTTTTTTCTTTTTTTTTTTTGGGTAAAAATCAAAAAGTGGCATTAAAAAATCAAGCTATGGGAGTAAGGAAACTATAACTATATTGTTATATTTGGTTAGAACCTTCAAAAATCGGTTACAACGATGCTCAAAAATATTCGTGATCGTTCTCGTTCCGCTTTTAGATATTTCCTTTATGTACATTATCCTTAAGCCTATAAACCTGGCACCAAAAAATTATGAAGCAGCCCAAACCCCTGGATATGTTGGGTTTTGTTTCTTGTCACATTTTGTGTTAGTTTGATTTGTTCCAAAAAATGTTAAAAATCAATTCGCTTTCTTGGCATTCTCTGCTCGTGTTTCGGTTACTTTCTTTGGCCAATTTCACGCACTATAAACTAAACAAAACAATCGATGGAACCAAATAAAAGATATATATCTCTCGGCAGATATCGCGGGATGTGGCAAAAAACTTGCACTGCTTGCACATCAAATTCAAATTGACCTAAGACTGTTTTTAGGTTTGTTTTTAGCGGTCTTGTAAAGTATTTAAATAGAAAACAAAATAAAGGTGCAGTTTGAAAGGAAACGGAACTAAACCATAAGTTATATAGATACACAGTCTTACAAGCCGCTTAAACTCTCTAAGGCTTGTTGCTTCTTCGCTGAATTTGTTAGTAAGAACAGAAGATAGTTTTTGTTTTCGTTTTATAAATCAAAAAGTTCAAAATGATAAGACTCGGTTAGTTAGGATTTGGCAAACTCAAAACAGGGATAATTGATATTTGTAACGTTTTCTGGGGGATAACTTGAAAAGCAAACACTTACGTCAAGCGGCTTCTTGAGCACAATCCAACCGGATTCGGCCTGAATCTCAAAGTATTCCAGATCGTTGGGATTGAAGGGAGCAGTCAGGCTGTATACAATGGCGCCATTGTTGTCCGCATCCTCATCGGAGGCAGAGACACGCAGGATATTGGTGCCAATGCTGGCATCCTGCTTCACATTCTCCACGTATTTCTAGGGATATACAAAACATATTAGTAGATATTTAATTATAAAGAATCTCTTAAATACTCACCTGACGATCAAACAGTGGCGGATTGTCATTGACATCCGTGATTTCTACCGTGAAGGAACACACTCCCTCCAGGCTGGGATCTCCCTGATCCGTGGCCTTAACAGTCACCGATACGAATTTGCCATCGTCTCCCTCGCGATCGAAGACCTTGTTGGTGGACACCTCGCCGGTTTCCTCGTCAACCGTGAATTTGGTTCCCTTCTGGTTTGGCTGCTGAACAATCGAGTATTTCACCTGTCGCAAGGAACATGCAAAATTGTTTAATGATTGGCACAAATTGCGATTAGAGGCAGAGAGGCGTTTGACCTCGGCACACGACATGCACTTTACGGTGCATTGAACTTGGGGCACGAAAAGAAAATTATGGCTGAATCTCGTCATGTAATCTCTCCCACTCTCTTAGCCGCACACTCACATGAGTTGGTAATTCAATTAGGTGTGGGTAATCATGTTTGGTTTGGCCTCAAAACACAAATAACGTATAATTAATCTGCCTGTGCGACCACCGAAGGGGGGAAAGTAATTAGGCAAAGGGTAATCAGGAGAGGCCTTGAAGGGTGGTTCGGTTATTGGTAATAGCTGGTGGCTACATCTAAATTAGTTAATGCACAAACACGACTTAATAACGTGCAAGGCAAGGCAGATTTTGTATATTCCTCCTTTGTGCTACTTTTTGAACACACCTTTGTTCTTTGTTCCTTACCTGTCCATTCACACCCTTATCCTCGTCGGTGGCCACCACCTTGATGACAGGACTGCCATTGGGTGCTCCCTCCTCCACCTTGGGGTAATATGTGCTGCAGTCCTTGAACACTGGCTTATTGTCATTCACATCGGTGATGAAGACCACCACAACGGCTGTCGAAGTGTGGATCGTTTGGTCGCCATTCACACAACACGATCCATCGTCCATGGCAGTGACATTCAGCTCGTACTTGTCCCGATCCAGGGATATGGCCTTGTTATGCAGTCGGATCACACCGGTAATATCCTCGATGACAAACTGACCGGACGAAGTGCCGCCGCCCACGAAACCGAACCGCACATTGTCACCATCCTTGTCGGAGGCCACCACAGTGGTGACCAGGGTATTGGGACCGGCATTTTCATCCACATTCGGTGTGTACACCTGCTGCGAGAACTTTGGCTCCTCGTCGTTCTTGTTCTTGGTGTAAACGCGAACCGTGGCCGTGCCCGACTTGGCCGGTTCACCCTTGTCCTTGGCCGTGACTATGAACTCGTAGTAGGCATTGTTGTTATCCGCATCCAGTTGCTTGTTATTAACGATTATGCCATTGGAATCCACAGCAAAGTGGTCATCGGATACGAGATATTCAATCTCAGCATTCGATCCAGAATCCGCATCCATGGCTTTAACGCGGAGTATACTAGTGCCCAGGGGAATATCCTCATCCACATTGTGGGCCTGGTAATCGGGCAGCTCAAATTTGGGAGCATTGTCGTTGACATCCGTAACGCGAATAGTGAGCTGGAAAAAAATATATTTTAATTAGTATTTGCTGTTTATATATTTTTAATAGAGTACGAACAAAACTTTAAATATTTCTCCTTTTAAAGTTTATATTAAATTTTATATCTACTAGCAACATAAGCTGTCGCTTTCAGAACTTCCAAAAGAGAAATACATAAGCTTGCGCACATCTCAGCGGGGATTTCCCCAATTCACTCACATCGACGGAGGTTGAGAATCCGCCGGAATCCTCGGTGGCTGTCACAATCAGCGAGTAGACATGCGGCTGACGCAGATCCTCGAAGTCCAACTCCTTGGCCAACTTGACGATGCCAGATGTGGGTCCAATGTTAAAGGTGCCGGCTCCCTGGCCCTGGGCCTTCAGTGTGTAGCGGATTTCGCGGTCTGCGAACGACTTGGCCTTAATCGAAATGATGCTGGAAAAGCAGGCGAAAGGAGAAGGAAGAGCGGTAAAGTTAGCAGCGGGAAATGTAAAATTTGCTTGCATATTTTATGTCCATCCAAGGGCCACTTCAAGCCCTGCATATGTGTGTGTATGTGTGTGTGCTTGTCACTCGCTCCACTGCCTTTTGACAGTTGTTTTCCCATCAGAATTTCAATGAAGACCAACAAACACACACACAGACTGTGCAGGATAAGCACACACAGGAGCACACACAGTCTGGCTCACATTGTTATGCATAACTTTTATTGGCAGGCCCACGAAATTTGCATACACTGGGGCAGAAATGCTGACTTAGAATTATGGCTTCACATCGGGGATTTGGAAATGTTTGGCATTTGTACAACTTGGATAAAAAACTCAAGCGGACTATCGCTATTATGAATGTTGTTTCCTTGGTTGAATTTTTGATTAAACTTAATGTCTGATAATAATAAAATTATTTCAAAATAAGAAGGAATGTAAAGAGATTACTTTTTAATAACTAAATGCATCAAATAGCTGTTAAAATAATTTCAAAGATCCTTTAACTCTTTTGCTAATTAAATACTTCATTGGAATTTGAATATTAAAGAAAACATATTTCTAAACCATAAATCATATCCTTTCTTAAACTTTGTCCTTTATTTTCCTTATTTTCCCCAGTGCTTTATTTCGTGTGTGTTTCCTTTATCTTAACTCCAACTTACTCTGAATCCTTTTTCTGGTTCTCCGGTATCTCCGCCTCATAGCTTGGCATATAGAACTGTGGCGCCCGCTTGCCACCCACAATCGAGAGGCGTTCCTCGGGCGTGCTCTGGAATCGGCGATCGTCGACCTTGCCATTCTGATCCTCGGCCTTCACGTACAGGACATACTCCATGTCCAGCTGGAAGAGGTCCGTGCCTCGGGTCCTCACCACTCCCGAACGCTCATCAACCTCAAAGCGTCCGCCAGTTCGATCGCGAACGATAAAGTAATGGATATTATGATCCGTATCCGGATCGCGGGCCTGGAGAGTGAAAACTGGGGTGTTGGGCGGAGCATTGAGCTGCACCACGGCCTGCATGGGCAGCGGACGGTTGATGAAGTACGGTGGCTCATCGTTGACGTCCTTCACCAGGATTATGACCCTCTGGTTGTCCGTGTACTTGATGCCAGCTGAAAGAGGGGGAAAATGCAAAGAAAATCATGAGAACATGGTCTTTCTTAGTGGCTTGTTTGTATTTTTGGCCCTCTGCTTGGATTGCCAAAACTTTGGCCTTTTGTTATAACAACTAAAGGATAGTGGTTTGGGATGTAGAGTGGCTGGAATAGGGGTTGTAGCACATTCCCTCCTGCTCCTCCCTTTTGTAATTTAAGGCTCTCGGATTACAGTTAAGACCTTCAAAGTGCAATCAGCCGGAAAAGCAGTCTGAAGGTAAGGGCAAAATGTTTTTGTTTTAAAAGCTGATAAAATTGTTACAAGTTCTTTATGGTAAATGTTATTATTGACTTTGGGACTTTTTGCATGGAAAATTATATTAAAAGGGTTAAAAGCTTTATGAATATTTTAGACTCTAGCACTTGGGATTTAAGCTGAGCTTTGTTTTTGATTATTTGAAAATATATTTCTTTATTTTACTTGCTTTTAGAACATTTTCTTTATAAATATTTTTAAAGGTCTTGAGGAATGCTTTTCTTTCTTATAATTTCCACTAAACATGCACCCAACAAATTTCTCCCACACAAAAAAATGGTTAAACTTGAAAAAATCAATATTAGGCAGTGAAAAGAGAAAGGTAAAGAAGTAATGCAGGGGTCGCATTTTTTCTTCTTTCTTTCCCTTTGCAAAAAATGTCTGCACCGGAAAATTCCAATCATGTTGTTGTGTTCTTTCTTGTATTTTTTTCTGGCTCTTTTTTTATTTTTTTGTTGGGGCAAACATGAAGCGGCAAACAAGGGGAACCCCCAAACTGACGGACGCTTATTAGAGGGGTGTGGATATGTCTGTGTGGTAATACGAGGTATGTGAGGGATATATTATAAACGGATAATATTTTAACCGAATTTCAACTATATTTAAAATATTAATTTTGTTAAATATTAATACTTCTTCCAGTTTCCTCGACATATAAATAATTTTTTATTTTATTTATTGTCATACAATTATCCTAAACCTTTAGGTATCTTGCAGTCTTTAAACTTGTAGAAGCCTTTGTATTTTTATAAAAAAAAAAGAAAAATAAATAAAAATAGAAGTACTGTGGCTGGTGGATGGTCTGCTGAAGTAGCAGGCAAATAAAGCAGACGATTTACCTGCCCCCCAACTTTCACACAAAGGAAATTCGAGCGCCTTATAAAAAAAGGGGGCAGCGAAAAAAAAATAATAAAAGAATAGAGGATGAAAAGTGAACCAAAATGGGGGTGAAGCATGTGTAATTTCTCAAGAGCAGCAAAGTGAATTGTAAACAGGTTGGAAAGGCTAACCCTTAACCCGTGTAAGCAAATATTGCAATTGAAACAAAGACGCAGCGAAGTTTTCAAATAACACGGAACACGAAGAAAGAAAGACCCTGCGAAATAAACAACATTTTCGCTCAACAGATTGCATAGAAAATGCAACGAAAAAGAAGTTGCATAAAGAAAATGCTCTGGATCGGCCGGGAAACTCTGACTGAGGGAGTGGGGTCAGGCGGCAAGTTGGCAGAGTTATTTGCTGATTCTTGCCAACTTTTGTTATTTCCCTGCCAGCTTGGCATTGTAACGCTTTTCTATGGCTTATTGTGCTGCTAGAGCAGGTAAAAAATGGCAAAGAAATAATGCCATACTGCTATATATATGTATATAACTTGAAATTTAAATAATATGAAGCGAGTTTTATTGTTATGTGTGAGGCGCTACTAATGTGCGCTGGGATTGGGTTTTCGCGCAGAGAAAAGCAGCAGTTTCAGCAGCAGCAGCCAACATGGCGGATTTCCATGGCGACAATGCACACGATGGCTGGGAAAATGGCAGCGGGAAAACGGGGGGCGGGAAACAAAATGGAAAATGCCTTTTGTGGCCTAACAGAGGGATATAATGCGAGTGTGTGTGCGGCTGGATTAAAATGCGCAGAGCGAGAAGGATTTTCATTATGTTCGGCGCTACAACAAGCATGAATAAATGTGATTTGCGATTAAGTTTTTCGTGCGGGAAAAAACTAATCTTAGTTGAACCGTTTAAAGGGAAAAAGAAAGGGAGAAAGGGTTTAGTTTTCAGAGCAAAAATGTTCTTTTATTTCTAAAGTTACAGTAATGATTTGAACTCTTTTCCTTCAAAGTTCAAGGCTTTTATTCAACTTTCAAAGAACTGATTCCTTCATAAAAATCTACATTTTGTCTCTCAAACCTGCATGAAAACTTCTATGTAGCAACTTGTATTTTATTTGCTGAAAATGTAACCATAATGAGCCATCTTCTTCGTCACTTAGCTCCTGCACATTCATTTCAATTTAATGAAACTTCTTCTTGGCGCTCTGCGACCCCGTTTTTACACACACCCCTAAACCGCTGTCATGGCTTCCTTCCTCTTTTCTTATCAGAAAGGCCATATACCCGTACATATGCACATTAAGTGACTGTCACACGCGATGCGGACTGAGGAGAGATCCTTGAGGAGTCAAAACCATGCAGCTACTATAATACTCGTAATCACTGCCAAGGGATGCCATTTTCCCACCCACAGCCGACCCGCAAAACTCCCCTTCGGAGTCATAGCCATTGTCGTCATAAGCTAGCCAAAGGGATGCAGAGGCAGAGGCAGTTGCTCCGCAGGACGAGATTAGGGGGCGCTTCGGGACCAAAGACCGGGAGTCCGGGGGGTTAGCACTAAATGCAACGCCCAAAAGCAGACGGGAAATATTCTGTAACGGCTTTGTCTCCATTCCCGTTTGCATTGCACTTCAGACGCGCTTTGAGACAACAATGAAAGCGGCGGGAAACACGGTTGAGGGGGAATTCCTTAAAATGCGAAAAGGGAAATGAAGTTGAAAAGAGTTGGAAAATACCCTATCGAAAATAATAAACATATTCCCTTACACTTAATATAAAATTTTCAAGAAATTATTAGTTAAGAAATGAGTTTTTAAGAAGTAGGAATATTATTATTTATTTTTATGAATTAATAAATATTGGTTTTTAAAAATATCTTTTCTAATTGTATATTGTACAAAACAATTCAATAAATTTAAATACCCGTCACGTAAGCCAGCAAAAAATAGAACCAAAAGTGTCCTGAGGTTAAAGTTTTTGAAAACTGCTGTGCCTGCACCTATAGCTGTCTCTCTCTCCTAACATCCCTCCATCTCTTTCCCTTTTCATGGGGAGCAGCAGAAACAAAACAAAAGTCGAAGGGAAAAAGTGCGATTCTGTCGTCGTGGATAGGAAAACAAAGCTGCTTATTGTTTCAATGGATTAAGTGGAAGGCAGAGTCCAAAGTGAGAGATGCAGCATCTAAGCCAAAAAAAGGGAGAAAGAAGACTAGAAAGAAATGAGTATACAAGTGCAAAAGAGACGGGAAGGCCAGCTCATCACGGCTCAGACGATGATTTTTTAGGGGATGTAGCTCATCGTCTGTGGTGCCTTCTTCAAGTGGGTGCCAGCTTGAACTTTTTCAAGTTCTTCCTCCTTTTCCTTTCCTTTCTGCTTTTCACCCACATATTTTCCAACCCCCCTTTCCTTCACCATTTCCCCACCGCACGGCCCCGGGGTTCGTTGCCTATCCGGAAGCAAACCAATCTGCGAGATGTGAGATTCGCGAATAAAAATTGAATTTGTTAGGGAAATCGACAACTGAAACTTGTGCTACGTGCAGCATTGATGTCATTTTTCCAACATAAACACAATTTGTACGTTTACATTGCGGAAATGTACATATCAACGACCTTTTGACATGTGAAAGTCAAAGCTAATTTAGATTTTAGTGAACAGATGAAATGTTTATTATTTTAATAAGTCAAAAAATGGATTAATAAACTTTTACAGCATTACAAATATAAATATAAAATCTTTTAATACAAATCTGTTCCTAGCTATAAAAAAACTAAAAACGCTTTCATATTTCCGCAACAAATTATGAAAGGCATTAAATTTGATAATTCTTTTCTTTTGGGTTATCAGCCACTCGCAAAATGTTCTCGATTTTTCACCACAATTTAACGGCAAGTTAACCTTTATGACTTGCTTGGGGGGACCCAGCCCCGCAACCCCGTGACCCCTAGACCCGAACAATTGACGCCCCACGACGATGTTGAACATAATCAGAGGAGGGTCAGAATGCGGTTCAGTTCGGTTCGGTTCGGTTCGGGGCTCTTGGCTTGATTAAAATGCAGTCAAGTCGAAACTTTATTCCAGGTACGCCCTCTCCAAATGAATTTCTTCATTTTCCTCTGCGGCTTGAATGGAGGAAAGAAAACTTGGGAGCAAGCAGCGTTTGCCAAGGGTATAAATACGTGCAGGAAATACAAGTACAATGTTGAGCAGTTTTCCTTCCGTTCTTCCCCCTCGAAATATTTTTATGGCTGGTGTAATATTTTCGCCTTTTTCTTGGTAGCTGAGAGAGCTCTTTGCTCCTTTACGGCCATCCCTTTGCCATGGACTTAATGAAGCTGTTAACAATGGATTCCGGGGGATTCCAAGCGCCATTGCCAAATATTGAACATACATACTGTTACGTATTGATTGAAGAGGGCTCCGAGTATCGGAGCTAATTCGGATTGAAGTTTCTGCGCGCTTTGCCATGATTGCACCGGAGAAAAGTGGCAAATATCCGGCGAAAAAGAAACAGAAGCTGGAATAATCGAATCAGAGAGCCAGAGCAAACTCAAGGGGTTTGATGGAAAACTGGATGAAGATGAGGAAATGAGTCCAGGGGAAAAACTTTGGCGATATAATGAACTAAGAAGTAAGTTTTGTGTTTTACTTTTTCGATAAATTGAAAAGCAAAGGAAAGAGAATTAAGGTTTCTATTGTGTGTGTTTCCGCTTATCTTGTTAAGAGAAGATTAAGAAACTTATTTTTTTTATAATTTTAAAATGTGATTCTTAACTCTTTAGCAACCAGTTCTTAAGCAATGCTAAATGCTAATAAATTATTAACAAGTATATTCGCTAAAACTAAAGTCTTGCTCACAAACCAGTTTATACTCTGCCAAGCTTACTGAAAACATTTTGTGGGCTTTAAAAATTTGTCAAGGCACAGCCAGAGATGCAACCCAAGAGATACAGACATCCCAGAGATGCAGTCCCAGCATGAGGCCCTCAATTTGAGTTGTCACTTATTGAGTCATTCAAGAGCCAGGCAAATGAGTTAACTCCCGGACAGGTGCTGCAGCAACCGAGGTGGAAGGAGATAGCTGCCTACTTTCGAATGCAAAGATATGCAAGACGGCGAAAAATAAGAGAAGAAAACCCAGGGTCCTCGTTGGAGACCCGGTGGCTGTTGGGTCCGAGTTTATCTGGCAACAAATTGGCAGTTGCAGATAAAGATAATGTTATGACTTCTGTTGCCACCGCTGCTGGCACCTGACAATTTCCCCGTAAAACCGCGCACTTTATCAGGTGTCATATTTCGCTCGCACTGCTTCTGATAAATAAACTTGCAACTTAAACACATTCCGGAGACATCGTTTGACAGGCTTAGCCGGGGACACATTGCACACCCAGTCCCAGACAGTTTAATTGCCAATTTCAGCGCAGAAGAAGAAGGATGAGCAAGGAAAAATATTGCCAACATTAATAAATTAATTTGAGGGAGCGAGAAAGAGATGACACGAACGCCAACTCAATTAAAGTTTACGCAATAAACTGGGAAATGGCGAGGATAAATGAAATGGGAAAATATATACCACTCAGAAGATGACAAGAGCATGAAATGTCATATTAACTTTAATATTGTTGGATTATTTAGCAGATATTTCATTAACACAAAAAAAAACTTAATATAACTCTCCTTATTCTTACGCAAGTATTCATTATTATTCAATATAACAGAAACAGGACCCGCCTTGCTGAATCCTAAAGAGAGGTGACACTTCACTTCGTGTAAAACCCTTAAAAATCACTTAAATTTTCAATTAACTTTCCTCACTACAGATTCCCCGTGGCGTGAACCTATCTTAAAGCTAATCAAACTTGATAAAAATCCATTGTCCTGTCATCCTTTCAGCGTTCTATGTTCTGGGCCACCTGTCTGCTCGGATTTTATTTTTTTTCCAGCTAGACAGTCTTTTGCATACACAAGCAAATGAAGTGAAATTGCGCACATGGCGGACATTAAGCGAAAATTAATGAAATTTTCCTATGGCATCACCGTGCCTGCCTGCCTGCCGTCTCCGGTGTAGACGCAGTTTTGCGGAGCTTTATCACCGGGTTTTACTCCCCAGCTCCAGCTTTAGATCCAGTTCCAGTTCCCGTTCGAGGTTCAGGTCCCGGAGCTCCTGCTCATCCAATCCGTTGTTATCCGGGGGCTGTCGTGAGCTTGATTGAGTTTGATGGCGATTGTGCTGCGCCAACTGCGCTGCCTTGATTGCAATTTCAGCCATGATGTAGACCCACCCCGATTCCTCCTCCGTAGATAGCCAGGAGCGTGTCGTGTCACGGCCCCCTTGCATACCAATCAGGAGGCAAGAATGGAGGAGTAGCTGGCCCCCATCCGCATCTCAGGTGGCAGTCAGTCATTTAAGGCCTCTGGCAATGGCACGAGACATTAGTTTTTCTTTTGCCTCGGGAATTCCTCGTTCTTTTTTCTTTTTTTCATGCTCTTAGTTAAGCACAGGACTTTGGCTTTTGATTGATGAACCAGCCGAGCAGAAGTTGGCTTTAAGTTTCCCCCCATAAATTTCACTTTAGTTTTTAGCAGTCAGCTGCCAGCAAAGTGACATAGAAATGCACTGAACTGTGGACATCGGAGATAAAATTATGCTGTTGGAAGCATAAAAGCCCATGAAGTTTGGAATGAATATTTCTGAGAATTGATTTTTAGAGAGTGTGGGCCATGTTCATAAATTCGTTTATTCAGCATAAATCGGAGCATGAGATATTCGTATATTTAATATATGAAAAGATGAAATTAAGTCTGTAAGTTATTCTCTAAATTTCTAAATGCTATAATCCCATTTTTCCTTCCTTTTAGAGTGCCTGAAAAATGTACTCTCCCTTCGATTTCATTGATTTGATTGTTGCCATTCCCAAGTGGTGCATAAATCAAGCTCTCCACGCCACTTCATTAGGGCTTCCACCGCAAATTTCCACAATTTTCTCTTCCCTCCACTAAAGCCTGAGGCAAAGTTCAGCCCTGGAAAAATTATAGTTTCGCCCCATAACCATTACCGCATTTAATATGCATTTTTACGAGCCTTACTTTCCAATAATAATAAGCAGCAGCGGCGGCTATAAGGAATAATGTATCCCTCACACACACACACACACACAGGCACTCACACAGATAAGGAGAGCGCACAAAAGTATGCTATGAAAATTGTAATCATAATCGTAAAGCTTAGCCCATATACGTTTATTCTGCGCTGCCTTGTGATTTGTGCCCCGCATGTGTGCCGCATACCAAAATCGAAATAAAGAGAGAGAAAACCCAAAACCCGAAAGCGGAAATCTCTGCCACCTCGGCATGACATCGAGCCAGTGGAAATTGCTCAAATTAAATGCAAATACCGAAAAATATTTAAAAGTTTCAGCGCATTAAGCTATGTAAATTGTTGTCCTTTGGACTGACACGCACTTTCCATTCAATAAAACTGCGACCACACAATGGCACATCAATTTACACAGGGAGGGGGGAGGGTAATTGAAGGGGAGGGAGGGAGGGAGGAGGGAAAAGGAGGCCTGGCAAGTGTCCAGATCAGGACGAAACATCTGGCATGTTGTCATTAAAGGCCGGCAAACTGACCTCCCAAAAAATAAAACAGGGAAAAGGCACATGGCTTACACTGGTTTATCAGGAAAAGTTTGAAAGGTAACAATATTTTAGGATAGGATAGGATTGAATCTAGGTTTCTTTTTATTAAATTTACACATTTTCCAATTGAAATATTAAAGAAATAAATTTAAAATATGGAACTATACTTTGGAAAAGGTTTTTCGAGAATATCTTTAACAAATGTTTCGTTTCAATAATTCTTAATAAGGATAATTTCCTCTGAACTTTCCAAGATAAATTCAAATTTAGAGGTTCCATTATTTGCATCTGACTAATCTTCCAGTGCTTACTGTACAGGAAACCAATTCGTTTCATTGGACTCCCATCCCGACCACTTGCCACACACAGAGTGAGAGAGAGTATCAACAATGTCGAGCGTTAAATGAATGACAGTTGGGCCACCTCTGTGAGTGCGAGCATTTTGCATTTTAATGAGTAAACACTGTGGGGCCAAGGGAATGGTGCCCGAATCCGGGAATAGTGGAAACTATTGGGAGTTCAGGACTGGACGCCCCATGGACACGGAGGCAGGAATGCTGGTGTGAATACCGCAACGCTGCATATGCAAAGTGTGATTGGTGCCAGCCAAAAAAGAGAAAAAGGAAGAGTATATATAAAAAGAGTACAAAAAAAAAAAAGGAAAAGCAAGCAAGGACTCTCGTTACCCCCTTTTCGCCGTCGTTTTCAGCGAATTCCTGGTGTTTTCCCTCGGTTTTTGTTATGGTTGCAGCCCAGCTGGGGAGTTTAGAGGACCTCGATTTTCAGCGAACAATTTGTATTTGCAATGTGAAAACAAAATGGCCACCGAACACGGCCAATCCGCAGGACTCCTGCCGCACAATAAAATGGAGGAAAAAAAAATGAAAAGCCCCATCCCTTGGGCACACCTGCTGTTTGATTTGTGTTTTTCTCACTCAAAAAATAGTCGCTGGTTTTTCTGTTTTCATTTTCATTCGAATGGCCAAAGCTGTTAACAGTGAAAAACGCTGTGCTAAATATGGTTTTCAGTTCGGTTTTTCCCTGCTCTTATTTAAGTCCGAACATTTTCTCTGCCATTGTTTTGGGTAGAGGAAAATTATTTATTTCGCTTGAACAAGAAAATGTTTATTGATTTAGCCCAGTGAAAGTTTGTTTTGCGATTTTAAATTGTGTTAACTATCAGAGCGAAGATTTTCCGATTTGTTTTTGTTTACAAAAGAGGAGATTGTACAGTTAAGCACACAAGATACTGTAATTAAAGGAGAATCTTTGCTTAATAATAAAATTGGTTACTGTTTCATTTTTGTTATGTAAAATGAGTAAATATATTTTCCATATTTTGAAATTTTGAAATTTATTTGAAATTATGTATATATTCAAATTAAACTGAGAATAGGTATTAAATTCTACAAATTTCATGCTGAAATTCCTTTTAAATATAATTTAAAAGTCATTAAGAATGTGCTTTAATTTTCTCCATGAAGCATTATATCCTTTCGATGATAAAAAACCAAATTTGCAGCTTATGTCAAGCTCATTTAACTTATCCCGTAATTTAATCGATTAGCAAATGTCACTCAAGCGCACTTAAAATGAATTATTAATTGTAATGCAATTTATTGTTAAGTTATGCAACATAATAATGTGACAATTGCCGGCGGCTAAGCCTGTTTGAAAAAAAAAACATGATGAATATTTCCAATTTATTCCTGCATTTGACATTGATGCGTTTGGCTAACTTTTAACAAATTCATTGACATGTGAAATTTTCACG
>VNJS01011494.1:0-16125 GCA_008042575.1 Drosophila watanabei | reverse complement strand
ACAGTTAAATGGAAGTATGATTTTTGAAAATTCGCGTCGTCGAAACGACGAAGCATAACTTTAGTGTGACTTTTTGGTAATGTTCCATATATTCTTGTGCAGAATATTGGCCTAGTAAATAAGTAAAGGCAATGGCTTAGACAAGATTTCGACTGAAAACCTTCTTGAAGAGGACGAATCTGATGGGAATACTGAAGATTTCGGTGAAAATATCCAATTTTGGGCGAAATAATTAAGAAACTAAGTTCTTCTAGGCTAAGTCTAGTTACTCCTCTCTTTTTAACTCGGGAAAATGCCTCAAACGTCTTATTTGTTAAACAAAATATAAATAATGATTAAAACCATTCCAGATTAATTTTAAAGTGCCCTTTTTGCTTCTTTAAGCCACATATGACTAAAACAACATGCGAAAAAAGCCTTTGTGGAGAACACAAAATTGATCTTTGCGCCTCTTGTATAAAAAAAATAATTTTTTGTATCAAACTATACGTCATTTTTTAGTTTTAGGTCTTAATATTATGATGCGACTGAAATAATGCAACGATTTGTGATTTTTGTTTCCTAATTTAGCCAAAGAAAATGCGACCATTTAAAAAAAAAAATAAAAAAAGGTTGTTGATTATTTTTTAGTTTTTAAGTACATTATAATTAAGAAACTGAGATAATATTTTTATTTTGAGTTGCTAAAAATATAAATAAAACGATGTCAAAAAAATATTTACAATTTTATTTATACTTTAAAAGTTATACTTATTTTAAAATTGGCGTCGTCGATTCGACGAAGCATAACCTTAGTGTAGGAAAAATAAGGATAGCCATCTAGGGTTAAAAGACGATGAACCAGTATACGTCAAAAATTATAGAAGCCCACACAGTCAGGTGAACGAGATACAGAAGCAAATCGAAAAATTGATCACGGACGGAATAGTTGAACATTCTGTATCTGAATGGGCTATTATGCCCATTATTACTTGTCCGCAAAAAATCCGGTTCAGATTCAAAGAAATAGCGATTAGTGATTGACTATCGTCAAATAAACAAAAAGTATTGTCCGATAAATTCCCACTCCCTAGAATTGATGAGATTTTAATCAACTAGGGCGAGAAAAATATTTTTATGTCTTGACCTTATATCAGGATTCCACCAAATTGAACTCGAAAAAAGTTCACGCGATATAACGTCATTTTTAACGAGCAATGGCTCGAATCGTTTTACGCGATTACCTTTGGGTTAAAAAATAGAGCCTAACTCATTTCAGAAAATGATGACTATTGCATTCTCGGGATTAGAACCTTCACAAGCATTCCTTAACATGGATCACTTAATAGTTATAGGTTGTTCCGAAAAACATATCCTTAAAAATTAACAGATATTTTTGAGAAATGCAGGAAATACAACGTTGACTTACATTCAGAAAAATTTTCATTTTTTATGCATGAGGTAACTTTTCTCGGTCATAAAGGAACAGATAAAGGAATACTTTCAGATGACAAGAAATATGACGTCATCATGAATTACGATTAGACGATTCATTAAAAACTTCGCCGAATATTCCCGGCACATAACAAGATTATGTAAAAAGAATGTTCCCTTTGAATGGACTGTTGAATGCCAAGACGCATTCCAATATTTAAAAAACAAACTAATGGAACCAACATTGTTACAGTACCAGGTCTTTAATAAAGAATTCTGTATAATTACGAATGCAAGCAAACAAGCATGTGGAGCGGTTTTAACTCAAAACCATGATGGACTCCAACTTCCCATTGCTTATGCATCTAGATCTTTCACTAATGGAGAATTAGCTGGGCGATACTACATTTCAGACCATATATATATGGAAAACATTTCTTAATAAAAACAGACCAAAGACTTTTAATATACCTCTTCTCAATGATCAATCCCAGTTCTAAACTGACACTTATAAGGCTCATGTTAGAAGAATATGATTTCACAGTTGAATACTTAAGGGGAAAGGCAACTATGTAGCTGATGCGTTATCAAGAATAACCATCAAAGACCTACAAAATATAACTGGCAATATCAATAAAGTCACTACAAGATATCAGAGTAGACAGAAAATCCGCGCGGAAAATAAAGAACAAGAATTGCCTACGCAATCTTTAAATACAACTTCTAGGCCCAACGTATATGAAGTCATAAACAGTGACGAAGTACATAAAGAAGTGACATTGCATATAAAAGATATGTTATGCTTATTTAAACATGGCAGGAAAATTACTGAAAGATATGACGTTAGCGATTTATATACCAATGGAGTCCTTGACTTAGGTCAGTTTTTCCAAAGGCTTGAGACGCAAGCCGGTATACATGAAATCAGCCAACTCAAAGTGGCACCGTAACTAAACATAGCAAGACCCCACTAACAATTGCAGACACACCCATAAATTTTTTCGACAGAGTGATAGTGGACACTATTGGTCCACTACCAAAATCAGAAAATGGCAACGAGTATGCAGTCACTTTAATACGTGATCTAACTAAGTACTTAGTTGCCATACCTGTCCCAAATTAAAATGCTACTACTGTCGCTAAAGCAATATTCGGATCTTTTATCCTGAAGTACGGTCCAATAAAGACGTTCATTACGGATATGGGAACAGAATACAAGAATTCAATTATAGACGATTTTTGCAAATACTTAAATATTGAAAGTATTACATCTACAGCACACCACCACCAAACAGTGGGAACAATAGAAAGAAGTCATACAACTTTTAATGAATATATACTATCCTACATATCGGTTGATAAAACTGATTGGGATGTATGGCTTCAGTATTTTGTCTTTTGTTTCAACACGACCCCCTCTATGGCACATACTTATTGTCCATATGAGATGGTATTCGGTAAAACAAGTAATTTACCGAAACATTTTAATAGCATAGATAGCGTAGAAGCACTATATAATATAGATGACTATGCTAGGAAAGTAAATATAGTTTAGAGGTAGCATATAAAAGAGCTAGAGTTATTTTTAAGCAAATAAGAATAGAAATAAAATACTATATGATCAGAAAGTAAGAAATATAGATATATCATTAGGTGATCAAGTTTTACTAAAAAACGAGACAGGTCATAAGTTAGATCCTAAATAACGGTCTGTTTTAAAAACGGAAATAGGAGATAGAGATAACATAGTAATAACAAATAAAAAAAAATTAAAAACAAACTGTTCATAAGGATAGATTAAAAATCGTTATTTCATAAATTGTACTTAGTATGGCCATACATAGATACATACATACATAGATACATACATGCATAGATACATAAATACATAGATACACATATTTTTTTAGTAATTTTATTTTCTTTGATTCTTATAATAATATAATAAATTAAAAAAAATTATTACTATAAAAATAACTTCATTATATTACCTTATTTTACAAAAGGAGGGAGATGTAGTATGCACATATATTGAATACCCGCTGTACCGAGAGTACTTAAAGGGTACGCACTGTAACACTTTGTTGCAGTGCTTACATATTTCAAGGTCCCGGTCATAAACCCTAAGTGGCCGAAATATAAACCGATCGCTATGGTTTAGCCCGCACACAGAAAGTGCTAGCGTCGGCATAATTGTAACAAACGGACAGCATGTGCGTATCCCTCGCGCCTCCACTTGAGAGCGCAAAGCCAATGTATATAAGCAAATTCATACATACATGTGCAATGCAGCTGTGTGGCAGCGCTGCAGCGCCGCGGCACTCTACATGCGCACACTAGCGCCACCTACGGGATAAAAACCCAGATGCGTGACAGAAGCTGATTGGTGTATCACTCAAACAACGATCGCTGCGCAAGTCGTAGCATACATTACCGGGCTGCTGCTCGAAGTCCTTGGCAAGGAGGCGGAATTCGGCCAGGTTCCGTCGAGATCCGGGTACGCGCGCGTGGCCTAACGGTGGAAAAGGTCATGGATTGGACCGCTTGCCATCCCCGCCGCCCTGGCGGTACACCCAAAAGGGGGCTCTGGCGACCGAGGCGGGGCGGTGTAACCCCCAACATAAGGAAGTCGGAGAAAAATATTCGGCCATCGAGGGAGGCCCCGTGTCATCCCGATTCGGCCGAGGCGATCGATAAGGACCTGGTTCACCCAGTCGGCTGTGACTTTGTTTCCAAGTGGGAAACAACGACCAATTCCACGTAGCGTCTGCTCACACTGGGCGGCTACGAGATCTGCGTCTGCGCCATAGTGGCCGGCAGAAGATCATGCCCAGCAGCAGGATCCAGCTGCACTTAAAATGCTAAACCCAGGTAGCGTCTGTCCCATATTGGGCGGCTGCCTGGTCTGCGTCTGAGCCATAGTGGCCGGCAGCTTTACTTACCTGGCAGAAGGTATAAAATGCGCCTAGCACTGGGTGACAATGCACCGGAAACTGGAATGTCTGATTACAACGTAATTACTCCAGGTGGCAGCCACAAGAGTGGAAATCCACCCGTGGGAGACCCCACGGTTAGGGCAAGGATTTTGGAGGCCCTAACAAACGTTCCAAAACAACCTGTCGTGGCGGTGGCTGACTTGGCCGCCATGTCAGAGAATGCGCCAAGCCAAGAAGAGACGTCGAGCAAGGGAGAGCCAGCTGCTTTTAGGAAAAGTAGCCTGATGAGCCGGTCACCACCCCTCACGCCATCTCCGGCGCCGAAAAGAAGCACGACCGACGACCCAAAGGACTCGTCCAAGAGGGGAAGAGACCCGGCAAGCCCGCCGAGTGGCCAGAAGGGTACGGTGCCAAAAAAGAGTAAGGCAGCCGAAGACGAGCCCACATCGGACGCCGAGGACAAGGCGGAGTGGAACCTCACGCGTGTCGAGAGTATCGCAAGGCTTGGTAAGCTGATCGATAAACTCCAAAGCCTGGTGTTCGAAAAGCAGATGCGCCACCTCAACATTTCGATGAAGATCATGATTGCGGAGATGCGGAAGTTAAAATCCGGCATCGAGCAACCGGCGTAAACAGCGGGTCCGGTGGCTACTGTTAGCCTATGCAGCATCTGTGCTCAGAGCACTACGGGTAGGAAACCTGGTGTGAGCACGGGGCAGCAGACGAGGGCAGTGCCGAGAAGGGACCGAGCGGTGCAAACGGAACCGCGACGGAGACTCAGCACGAGCGAAGGTGCTGTCGAGAGTGTCAAAGCTCCCAGACAGGCACGCGGCACACCAGCCCGGCTAGTGGCTCCCCCGCCTAGAAGCAGCGGCAAAAAGGCCTCGCCAGCACCCACAAGCAGGCCTCGGGCGCCGGAGAATCGGCAAGGAAAGGCGAATCCCGCAGAGCCTGAGCCCGGATGCCCATGGAGTACGGTCGTCAGGAAAAAAAGGAAGAAGACCAGATCGCGCCCGGATGCTGTGGTAGTGGAAGCGGCTGGAAAAACCTACAGTGAGATCTTGGCAATGGTCACGCGGAGGGACGACAGCCAGCTGTCGGACCTTGGAGGAGCGGTCAAAACTGTTCGCCGCACAGCGAGAGGGAACTTGCTCCTGGAGGTAGCCAGAGGCGGCACGGAGAGCGCCGAATCAATGAAGGCTAGCATATCCAGAGTGCTTGGAGACGCGGCGGAGGTACGAGCCTTGACGGAGGAGTCGAAGGTTAGCGTGTTCGTGATTCGCAACCTTGACGCGATCACGACGGAGTCTGAGATCCGCAACGCTTTTTCGAAGCAATTCGATCTTTGCGAAGGCGCGGTGAAGATCCGAAGCCTCCGTTCTGGCTACGCGGAATCCAAAACGGCGGTTATTAGCCTACCAAGCTCGATTGCGAAGGAGGTCAGGCTGCAAGGCGAGGTCCGTTTGGATGGACCAGGTGCAGAGTGCGGGAGCGCGAAGGTCCTCCCCGTTGCTTTAGATGCCTAGAGCTCGGGCACATCGCCATCAGGTGCAAGAGCCTGGTGGATAAGAGCGATTGCTGCATCAAATGCGGCAAAGCGGGCCACAAGGCAGCGGTCTGCACAAAGGAGCCAGAGGACTCTCACAGCAGACAAGCCGGTTCCGGACAGGCCAATCATCGACCCGTCAGCACCTGCAGACCAGTCAGGAATGGCGGTGACGGCTCCCCAAACGGTATGCAGCTGATTCAGCTCAACCTGAATCACTGCAGAGCGGCACAGGACCTGCTGATGCAGACGGTGCGCGAGATCAAGGCGTACGAGCGGCTCTTAGCGAGCCCTACAGGGTGAGAGAGGGAGGAGAGTGGGCCAAGGACCGGTCTTGCAAAGCGGCCCTGTGGCTCTGCGGCGACGGGAAGAGGCGGATGTCCAACATCCTGGCAGCGGATGGATTTGTGCGAGCGGAGGTGAGCGGCTACTGTATATATAGCTGCTACCTGGCGCCTAGCCTCCCGCTGGAGGCGTTTAACAGGATCCTGGACGGCCTTTGCTGCGATCTGCGCGGGAGGGCCAACGTTGTTGTCGGAGGCGATTTCAACGCCTGGGCCCTGGAGTGGGGATCCACCACGACCAACGCCAGGGGACGAGCGGTGCTTGAGGCGTTTGCCTCGACAGACGTCGTCCTCCTCAACGACGGGGTGAGGCACACGTTTGCCAGAGCAGGAGCCGCCTCGGTTATCGGCCTTACGTATGTGAGTAGAGCAATTTCCCAGCACACCAGATGGGGAGTCAGCGACTTATATACCGGGAGCGACCATGAGGCTGCTGCTGCTCGCCAAGCCGGACAAGCCACCGGGGGAGCCATCCTCATATCGGCCCATCTGCCTCACTGACACTACTGGCAAGGTGCTCGAGAAGATCATCTCCGCCAGACTGACTGCTGCCATCGAGCAGGCCAAGGGTCTCTCTCCGAGTCAGTTTGGATTCAGGAAGGGGAGATCTACGCTTGACGCCATCGAGACGGTTGAGGAGATAGCGGGATTGGCCATTGCGGGCAGGAGGTGGAAAGGCGGCTCCAAAATCTATTGCCTAGTTGTAACGCTAGACATAAGGAACGCCTTTAACTCCGCGGACGGGAACAAAACGCTGGAGGCCCTTGCCGCCCTGAACATCCCAGGGTACCTGCTGAGAATAGTGAGGAGCTATTTCAGTGAGAGAGTGCTCACAGTGGCCACGGACATGGGTTCTAGAGCATATGAAGTCTCAGCCGGAGTCCCGCAGGGCTCCGTTTTGGGACCCCTGCTCTGGAACGCCATGTACGACAGGGTGCTGCGACTCCCGATGCCCATTGGCACGACCGTGGTGGTATTCGCTGACGACGTAGCGGTGGTCATAGCCGCTCAGGAGCGAACCGCGGCGGAAGAAAGGGTAAACGAAGCGATCAAAGCGATCGAATCGTGGCTCGCGAGCGCCGGCCTGGAGGTAGCGGCGAACAAGAGGGAGGCAGTCATTATTTCCAGCCGGAAACGCGTGGAGACGGCCGAGATCCGGGTAGGAGGAGCCGTGATCAGATCCCAGAGGGCGATCAAGTACCTCGGTGTTCTTATCGATACCCGGCTATCCTTTAAGGAGCACCTGGAGTACGCTCAGAAGAAGGCCAGTGGGATGATAAGGAGCCTCTCCCGAATACTCCTGGATATCACAGGCCCCAAGCAGACCACTAGAAGGCCACTGACCAGCGTCGTTACCTCCCGGCCGAGACTAAGTCGTATATGCGAGGTGTCGAGGCCACATACAGACTGTGCGCTATCCGAGTGGCAAGCGCATTCAGGGCGGTCTCGGACGATGCGGCGCTGGTGATAGCTGGCCTGGTCCCGCTGAGAGAGCTAGTCCGCGAGAAGGCTGAGATGCGCGAGGAGCTCCGCCGCCACCAAGGACCAAATGGAGTCTCCAAGGCAGAACTCAAAAGCGCTGCCAGAAGAAGGAGCTACGGGAGCTGGCAGGCCAAGTGGGATGCCTCATCGAAAGGGAGACGGACACACAGCCTGATCTCCAACGTCGAGGTCTGGATGGAGCGAAAGCACGGGCAGGTCGACTTCTACCTGACCCAGGTGCTGAGCGGACATGGATGCTTCCGTAGCTACCTTAGGAGATTCGGCCATGACGAAGAGGACGGCTGCCCGGAGTGCGGATCAGGCATTGTAGAGGATGCGCGACACGTCACCTTTGAGTGCCGTCGATTCGACGAGGAGAGGGCTCCAGGGCGGAGGTAACCAGAGCGGAGATTAGCGTGGGCACGCTGGTGCCGCTGATGCTGGAGAGCCCAAGGAACTGGGATGCTGAAGCTGAATCCTCAGCCAAGCTCATGAAGTCGCTGAGGTCCCTGGAGAGAGGGAGGAAGGAGCGGACGGGTTGAGCGGCCTACCAGTGTGCGAAGCATTGTTTTGCGGCCGTACCGCACATTGCGGGCTCTTGGCCCGTCAAGTATCGTAGCAGTTCCTCATTATATTTGTTTGTAAATAATATTAATAAATAGTCACGAATACAAAAAAAAAAAAAACATAGCCGTCTCTCTGCCGCCATCTGCGAGCAGCGCAGTTACGAGACTTGGCCCTAATTAGACTTTAAGAATAATGTAAAAACAAAAATACGATTCGAAACTTGGAACGGCACCATTGCTCCTCCAAATAAACTAAAAAATCTCAAAGAAAATTACAAACCGAAAACCAAAGTCTTATATTTCTACTTGGGAGGTATGGAATTTGCTCCGTGTTGAACGACGAAATGTTATACTTCACTATCTCGTGGTCGACCGAAAGGTTCCCGGGTTAAGACTTGCTTCGTGGTCGACCGAAGGGTTTCCGAGCTAAGCATATTTTCTCGGTCTCGCGGTCGACCGAAAGGTTCCCGAGTTATTCTCTCTTGCTCTCGCGGTCGAGCGAAAGGTTCCCGAGTTATTTTCTCTGGCTCTCGCGGTCGACCGAGAGGTTCCGAGTTATGCTCTCTCGCTCTCGCGGTCGACTGAAAGGTTCCCGAGTTATTCTCTCTATCTCTCGTGGTCGATCAAAAGGTTCCGAGCTCTTCTTTCTCGCTCTCGCGGTCGACCGAAAGGTTCCCGACCTTGGGACTTCGCCCGGTCTCAAGGCCAACCGAAAGGTTCCCGAGCTAGGTACTTCTCCAGGTCTCGAAGTCAACCGAAGTGTTCCCGAGTGACATCTCGTTACAGCTCCACTGTCAACGCACCCCCCGAAGGACGACGCGCGGCGCAGAGTGAATAAAAGGTTACCAATTACTGTGTAATTGTCCCCGACTTCTACTCTGTGATCGGTTAAGAATTCTCTTTCAGCAACCACACCTTACACAGATATTTGACAGATATTTGACGAATCCTGGCCATCCCTGAGCCACCCGAACACAGATCGACACAAAGTCCTCTCCCCGGTTCTCGATATCAGGCATATAGAGCGGTGCACATCTAGCAATTCTTTGGGGAGGGCCTTTACACTCTATTCTATATATTCGGCGGATTTTGTTGTGCTAGGAACAGTCGCGACACTTGTCAAGATTGCCTTTTGTGAAATTTCTGCGTTTGGTGTCCCGGTGGTCTGTATAGACGATTAGTTTTGGAGAGTGCTCAAGATCCTATTTTTGCTTCTGTACTAACGTTGTTAAATGCCTGATCTGTCCACGAACACTTCGAGAGCCTATTCCTTATTGTGTTGGGCTCTCTCAAAGGTAACAACCGATTTCCTCTTTGTGTAGGCATGCTGTTTGGTCGTCTTAAGTAAAAATGAAGTAAGGCTTATCGGTCATTTAATCCTTGGGGCTCACATGGCTGCACTGAACAGGAAAACAATTCGAGAGATCCTCCATTTGATAAGATTTAGCCCGTGCTTAGGCAAGCTGTGTAAATAGCGTAGAGCCATGGGGTAATTTTGGTTTGGTTATCTGTTGCATGGTTGGAAATATTCCATCCCCGTAAAGGAGTCTATGGCCCAGTGGATTCTTCTAGAGTATATAAAATCTTTTGGAAGGTTTACTTCTCCAGTAGCCAGGTCCTAGTGCTTACTGATGTCGGACACCTCAGTCCATCCTGGGAAGTGTGCTTACATTAGTGAAATTAGGGCCCATTGCCCGTCGTCGCTTTTGGGCTGGGGTACCGCCTCCATGGTGAGAGGAGCGCAAAGAGGCACAAAGCAAGGTAGTGTCCTATCGCCCCTCCTATAGAATGTAGTGGTAAACGAACTAATTAAGAGATTCGAAAGGAAACCACGAATAAAAACAGCTAATGCGACGCTCAGGGAGATATGTGAGTGGGCGGACAAGCTAGGACTCAGTATCAACGCGGACAAGAAGGACCTTATTTCTCTTAACCAAGAGATACAAGGTACCGCTATGGATCCCCCCTAAAATCAACGCAACCAGTCTGACCCCGAAACCACAAATACCTGGGCATTGTCCGAGACAGCAAGCTGGCGTGGAAGCCCAATGTTCTAGAGAGGGTGAAGATGGGCTCCATAGCGCTATAAGCATCCAAGCATCCACTCTCATCCGCTGGGTCTACGTACGGTGGTGCATCCGACTGTCCTATTTGGAGTTCAAGTGTGGTGGCAATCCATAGACGTACAACAACCTTATGGAGAAAACGTTATAACGTTATTTAAAATTAGTTACACAGGGATGGAAAAAATTAGATGTGGAATATATTAGTTAAACGGAAATAGTAATAATAATAAAGCTTTGGCTATTGTTTTTGCACTTTTGTTTGGAATTGGTATTGCTACAAGGTATTTTATTAAATCGCAGATTAAAGTAACTGCGTATTCATCCCCTTGTTCAGACTTAGTCAGTGGACCGATCGAGTCCACGATTACCCTGTCGAGAGCTGTTTGTGGTGTTTCAGTAATGGATAATGGGGTCTTTGTATGCGTGGTTATCTTCGCTTTTTGGCATTTCAGACATTTTCGTATGTACTCTGTAGTATATCGAGTCATACCTTTCCAAAAGTAATGTCTTTTGACCTTGGCCAAGGTTTTACAACTACCAGTATGACCTCCTTGAATTGGTTCATCATGGTATGTAGACATAATTGCATCTTTTTCTTTTTCAGAATTTATTAAGGTCACCGGGTTGAGTAGCGCTACTCTCAATGATTTTAATGTTTTATTGCCCATTTTCTTGAAATTATCTATTGAAACGTGTTCAAAGATATTTCCCCACGGTGTCACTTTGAGTTGGCTGATTTTATGTATACCGGCTTGCGCCTCAAGCCTTTGGAAAAACTGACCTAAGTCAAGGTCTTCATTGGTATATAAATCGCTAACATCATATCTTGCAGTAATTTTGTTTTTCCATGTTTAAATAGACATAGCATATCCTTTACGGGCAAGGGGACTACTTTATGTACTTCGTCATTGTTTATGACTCCGTTTACGTTGGGCTTTGAAGCTTTTTCTATAGATTGCCACGGTTATATTTTGTAGTTCTTTGATGGTTATTCTTAATAACGCATTAGCTACGTAAATGTCTTTTCCCTTTAAATTTTTAACTGTGAAGTTGTATTCTTTTAATTCTAGCCTCATACGTGTCAGTTTGGAACTTGGGTTAGTCATTGAAAACAAGTATGTTAAAGGTCTGTGATCTGTTTTGATAGTAAAATGTTTGCCATAAATGTATCGTTGAAAATGTAATATTACCCAGTGTTTGGCAGCTAGTTCCTGCTCGGTAGTACACTTATTACTTTCTCCTTTGGTAAAGGCTCTTGATGCATATGCAATGGGAAATGGAAGTCCTTTATGGTTTTGAGTAAAAAAGCTCCACATGCTTGCTTACTTGCATCAGTAATTATACAAAATTCTTTTCTGAAATTGGGATATTTTAGCAAGGTAGGTTTCATAAGTTTTGTTTTTAAGTATTCAAATGCGTTTTGGCATTCAGTTGTCCATTCAAAAGGAACAATTTTTTTATGGATTGTCTGTAGTAATTGCAGAATGATACAAAACGTCTGACGCTGTCTGCATCGTGTGGGTTGGATAATTCTGTATGACGTCGTATTTCTTGTCGTCTGGAAGTATTCCTTTATCTGTGCACTTATGACCTAGAAAAGGTGAGTTGCATGAGGTGCATGCATAAAGAATGAACATTTTTGTGAATGTAACTTTAGATTGTATTTCCTACATTTCTCAAAAACGTTTGTTAAGTTTTTAAGCATATGTTTTTCGGAGCAACCTATAACTATTAAATCATTCATATAAAGGAATGCTTGTGAAGGTTCAAGTCCAGAGAATGCAATAGTCATCATTCTCTGAAATGAATTTGGCGATATTTATAAACCAAAAGGAAATCGCGTGAAGCGATACGAGTCATTGCTCGTTGAAAAGGAAGTTATATCTCTTGAGCTTTTTTCGGGTTCTATTTGGATAAATCCTGAAATTAAATCAAGACATGAAAAGTATTTTGCTCGACCTAGTTGATCTAAAATATCATCATTTCTAGGGAGTGGAAATTTATTAGACAGTAATTTTTTATTAATCTGACAATAGTCAATTACTAACCTCCACTTCTTTTCTTCGGAACCTGGAGGGACAAGCAATAATGGGCTATTGTATTAAGATACTGGTCCATCATCTTGTAAAGCCCTAAAATGGAGGGCGCCAAGCCAAGCCGCGACCCACGAGAAGAATCCCCCAAACTCGTTATCGCACTTGTGCGGCTGCGATCGATAACGGCGAAATAGTTCCACGAACGTCACGCGTCACTGAAGTGCGATCACTGATTTTTTTAGTCTTCCTCTTCCGTTTTGACATCTCGCCGAGGTAATACGTGTGTTCGATCGCTCCGCCGCGCAGCATTGAAGTCCACGTGAGCACGTGGTGAGACTTCTCGGACGCAAGCGCATCCGCCCCGCAAGCACACACACACACGCACACCCACAGGAAGGGGAGGTCTACTCTGGACGCCATCGAGATGCTAAAGCAGGTAGCAGAAGCGGCGATCGCGGGCACGAGGTGGAAGGGCGGGTCCAAGAGCTACTGCCTAGTGGTAACTCTGGACATAAGGAACGCCTTCAACACCGCCGATTGGAACCGGACGTTGGAGTCCTTGGCAGCCCTGAACATACCAGGGTACCTGCTAGAGGTAGTGAGGAGCTACTTTAGCGAGAGGGTGCTCACAGTGGATACGGACGTGGGTTCCAAGGTATACGAAGTCTCAGCTGGAGTCCCGCAGGGCTCCGTTTTGGGACCCTGCTCTGGAACACCATGTACGACGGTGTTCTGCAGCTCCCGATGCCTAGCGACACCACAGTCGTGGGATTCGCCGATGATATAGCCGTGGTCGTAGTTGCGAAGGAGCGCACTGCAACGGAGGAGAAGGCGAACGCAGCGATCAAGGCTATCGAAACATGGCTTTCGAGAGCCGGCCTTGAGTTAGCGGCTCATAAGACGGAGGCGGTCCTTGTCTCAAGTCGGAAATCGGTGGAAACGACGGAGGTGCAGGTCGGTGGAGCCACGATAAGGTCGCAGAGGGCCATAAAATACCTTGGCATCCTCATCGACACTCGGCTTTCATTCAAGGAGCACCTTGAGTACGCCCAGAAGAAGGCCAGTGCGACGGTAGGAGCTCTGTCCCGTTTGCTCCTCAACACTAGAGGGCCCAAGCACACCACCAGGAAGCTGCTTGCCAGTGTGGTCACCTCCCAGTTGCTCTACGCAGCGCCAGTGTGGGCCGATGCGGCCGGGACAAAGTCATACATGCGGGGCGTCGAGTCGACATACAGGCACCGCGCCATCCGAGTGGCTAGCGCATTACGGACGATCTTGGACGAGGCCGTGCTGGTTCTAGCCGGCTTAGTACCGCTAAGCGAGCTGGTACGGGAGAAGGCGGATCTGCGCAACTCGCTTCGCGGGCACCAAGGACCCGAGGGTGTCCTCAAGGCTGAGCTCAAGAGGGCTGCTAGAAGGAGGAGCTACGCAAGCTGGCAGGTCAGGTGGGATGCCTCGCCTAAGGGTCACACGCACACCCACACTCTGCGATTCCGCAGACTAAGATTCCTGGGGTTACGCCTACAGGATTATAGTGAAGAGAGTCCGTGGGACAAAATGGGGTGCTCCTCTTGACGCGGCTAGCATCGACGGAATTGTCAGGCACCTCTTCAAAGCGGCAGACGATCCAGTCTCTACACTCGAGGCTAAGCCGCACTCCCTGGAAGGGTTTTTACCCATATCGGAGTCCAAGATCCTGGCAGCAGCGCTGCAAGTGAAGGAGGCAAAAGACCCCGGCCCCGACCTTGTGCCTAAAAGTGGCCCTGGCAATACGCCCGGACATATTCGCGGAGATCTTTAGCCAGTGCCTGATTGAAGGTTCCTCCTTCCAAAACCGGGGAAGCCACCCGAGGACCCTTCAGCCTACAGACCGAACTGTCTGATCGATGGGGCTGGTAAGGTGTTAATACCTTATCCGGACGAGGCTGGAGCGGGCCAGCGACCTGTCCGACCTGCAGTTCGGCTTCAGGAAAGCCAAGTCCACGGTGGACGCCATCTCCAAGGTCGTGGACATCGCGAAAGCGGCAATCTCCGGAGTTCGGTAGAAAGGAGGAGACAAGGAGTACTGCCTGATAGTCACGCTGGATATTCGCAACGCTTTCAACACGGCGAGATGGGGCTGCATCCTAGACGCGCTATCCAGTTTCGGGGTACTGCCTTACCTGCTCGAGCTGTTAAAGAGCTATTTCAGAGGCAGAGTCCTGCTCTACGAATTCGACAGCGGGGCAAGATCGGCGGAGCTATCTTGCGGAGTGCCACAGGGATCGGTCCTGGTGCCGTTGCTGTGGAATGCCATGTGTGACGGCGTCCTGAGGCTCCCGCTCCCGGGCCGGATCGAGCTGGTGGGTTTTGCGGACGATATCGCGGTAGTCGCAGTCGACAAAGAGCTGGCCGGTGCTGAGGACACCTGCAACAGGAGCATCAGCCATATCAGCGAGTGGCTGTCCAGTGTGGGGTTGCAGTTGGCGCCCCAGAAAACTGAAGCTGTCCTGGTGAGCAGCAGGAAAAGGGTGGAGGTAGCGACGATTCGAGTGGGCGACACCGTAATCAGATCGTCCAGGGCCATTGGGTAAAGGGGTGTGATGATCGACACGAGGTTGTTAGTGAACATGTGACAGCAATAGATGTTGAGTTGTTTGTGGATTGTTCTATTATATCCATTTTGCTGTCTCTCTCCTTTTCTTATTTTCACTTTATTTATATTTTCTTTATTTCGTCTTATAAATAAAAAATTTAAAATAAAAAATTTAAAAAAAGAGCAGTGTAAAAGCCAACGCGGCATCCTGTGTCACTCCGCCACTCAGCACATTAATCCATTACATAGGCCAGAACAAAAAAAAAAAAAATAAATAAAAAATAAAAAAAAAAATCAAATTCAGTTCTCTTTTTTAGAAATCCAATGGGCTTCCTAAAAATAGATTTGAAAGCACAAACACGTTTTCATTTTTAAAACGACTCGGAGCGCTGCAAAATATTGCAAAGCCCATTTCCAAATGTTCTAGAAATTGCTTCAGCTTACGAATTTTTAATAACTTTCAATAGATTTTAAGGTTTAAGTTACTTATTATATTTTTTTAAATTAAATCAAAGTGTGTACATTAGCTCTCGGTAATGCACAGTGACACAGCAAGAATTTTACAAGCGAAGGCAACACAAACACACACATGCTTACATTTTCAGAAGAGAATAATATCACTGTGTTTTCTGTGTAATAATTGTGCACTTATAATTTCTTCGTTTCTTTTTTTATTTTTGTTTTTTTTGTATTGTATTTTTTTGTATTTCGTCACTTTGCGGCAGCTACAAAGCTACAAAAAAAACAGCATTGTCATACTAGCTTATTTTTCCTTTCAAACTAGCTTATGGTGTCCCCAAAATCTGACAACGATGTCAGGCTACCATCGCTTCATAACCACANTTTTATAATAGTAAATTTGTGTTAATGTAAATTGATAAATGAAAACGATCCCGGTGCCTTAACAGCGATTGTTGTACACATATACGGTCGTTAATCACACAACTTACATGTATTTTTTGTAAACCACTGTGTACGGATGGTCCCGGTGCTTTGTTGGTGTTTGATGTGCACGTTGGTGCTTTGGTGATGTCAGGTTAGGTGGATGCTTCCTGCAGAGCAAGATTTGGTCACAAGTTTAATGTTCGACGTCTATTTGCTTAATGTCATTTTTTTTTTTTTTTGTATTGTATTTTTTTGTATTTCGTCACTTTGCGGCAG
>VNJS01011492.1:0-30400 GCA_008042575.1 Drosophila watanabei | reverse complement strand
ACGGGACAAAAAACGGAAGTGACTTTTGAGGTCGACCAATTCAAATGCCAATTTCTGCGAATCAAGAGGCAATATTTTAATGCAACTAATTTTAAACTGTTGTACACAGATGCATCTAAAAAATGGTTATGAGTTTTTCCCGAAATGACTTGCACTTTTTTTTAAATTTGTTTTGATGTAGATTCGCACGGGACATCGCGCACGGGACATTTTTTATCAGCATACTTTGCACGTTGTTTTTTACTATTAAACTAAATTAGAAGAGCATATATCCGTTTTATTTTGACTATTTGCACTCTTCTAGTGATATTAGAAAACAGAAGTCAAAGCATAAAGCTTCGTTTTAGAAATTATCTTAAAAAGAAAACAGGTATATTTTTATGACGTTTTTTGTTAAAATAATGAAAAATCGCGTTTTCGCGAGTATGCTTTCAAATATTTCGAAATTTGTTTTAGAATATGGTAAAGCCTTTCAAATTGAATCAATTGGACCATTTCCCAATGTTACAAAATTGAAAAAAACCATTTTAGAGAATTTTTAGTTTTTTGGCCGCGGTGGACCTTTCTGTGGAATTGCCCATATTTGGTTTTGTTAATTTTCTAAATAATTAAAAATAGTTTAAAGTAGTTCTGACATGACTTACTTATTTTATTATATTATTATGATTAAATTATTTATTTTATTTACAATAAAAATTCATTCTGTAAAATGTACAATGACTTCTGCTTATAAAAAAATTCGTACTAAATATTCTTGCATTATTTCCATTTGTTTTCTTGTATTTTTAAGCTGTCAGAAAGAATTTTAAAAATTGCAACTTCAAGTTATTTGTTTCTTTACAACCCGTATTATTTTTTTTAAATTGTAAACATTCTTGTTTTAATTCAAATATTCCTTTTGTATACTGTTTTAAGGTTTGCTTAGTTTTTGAGGCCATCAAAAATGCACAAAAGGCCTTTGTTTCATAAAGGGAATGTCTTAGCAGTCGGTTAAATAGCTGTCGGGACCACGCCGATTCCAATTATCTGTGGAGAGGGCCTACTGCCTTTGGAGTTGGTGGGTCCTTGCCTCCTGCCTTCCATCCCCCTTGGGAGTAGCCCCAGGTTTTCACCCAGTTCTTGTGGGATGTTTTTCAGCGTCTGTCTGCGGCCTGCATTTTTGCGCCCTTTTGCTAGGACGATACAAGTTTTTGCATTGCCAACATTTTTCTGTGTGTTTTGTCGCTTTCCCCTCTGGAATTTGCCGCTTTTTGTTTTTTTTTTTTCGCCACTCGCTTGTATTTGCCAATTTTGTGTGCTGCCCACAACAAGGACACCAACAGCAGCAGTAGCAGTAGCAGGAGAAGCAGCTACAAGCAGCACAGAACTGCAAGGACCTCGGGGCTAGAGGCCAGAGAAGGACGGGAGGGTGGAGCTGGCGAAACTAATTTCTTCCCGGGATTTCGGATTCTTTTGTATCGTTTATGTTTGTGTTTGTGTGTATGTGTGTTTGTGGCTCGCGGCAGAGTTAAGTTTTTCCCATTTTCCCATTGTTGTGGAAGAGGGTTTTACTCCAGTTTTTCCTTGTTCCTATAGCTATATGGCCATAGCCATAGCTTGTTAGCCAGTTGCTGTTGCTGCTCTCAAATGGCATTTCCTGCCGCCTGCCGCTTGCCGCCTGCCGCTGCCTCTGGGCAAAATATTTAAATTATTATTTTCGTCTTTGCCGAAGAAAGGCAAATTTGATTAGGAAAATAAATGCTACCCCGGGGACTTAACATGCCATTCCAATTTGAGCCAATTTACCTCGAACACACTTACACACACACCTGAGCTGTGTGAGAAAATCGGAAGTCGTAAATTCCCCCCAAAAAAAGAAAATAATAAAAAACAAGAACAAACAACGGGAATTTTGGGAAATTTTGAGCTGCAGATGATGCGTTTTCTTGTTAATTAGTTGCAGTCTGTTTATGCTGCGTAATTTATGGCATGTGTTCCGCCTTTCCATCTCCAGGCAATGGCCCGTGCAACAGGGCACAGAGAGAAAAATGTTTTATTTAAGATAAGTAAAGAAAATTGATTAAACTTTTGCTTTTCATTTCAGTAAAAAGGGATAACTTTGCCTAAACTCTAAATACATAATTTTTTATATTTAATATAAATGATAAATTAATAAAAAGCCCAAATATAAATGGAAAATATTTATATGCATATATATTTAACAATATTTTATAATTAATAAATATTAAACAATTAAATTTGTATTACTGCCTAATATAAATAGTGACTTATTATTATTAAGAATTACTAGTTCCTTACGCCAACATTTGTATGAAGAAATATATATATATATATTTCTTTTGGTTAATTTTTTAATAAAATATATGGTTCATTAAATGCAATTCTATTGAAATAAAAAAAAAAAAAATAATTTATTTAATTAACCTATTTAATATGTCAAGTTAGTAAATTAAATGATATTTAAATTTAAATTGAATTTGAACAATTTTAATGAGAAAGAAAACCAGAGTTCGTTTTTTTATTTGTATTAAATAATAAAGATGCTATATTAAAGAAAATAAAAATGTTAAATTGCAGTTAAGAAGAATGTTTTTTATATTGGGAACATTTTTGCCTTAAGTTAAATATATTTTGTTATTCATATTGAGTTTTTTTAAACATTTTTTATGTTCGTGCAAAGAAATAGTATAAGTTTTCTATTAACTAATATTTAATTTAATGGCAAAAATAGCTTTAATATAGTAAAAATATTTAAGAAAATGTTCACATTTTTTTATGCTTAAAAATTCAATATTTTGTAACCTTGATTTATTTGTTTTAATTTGTTTTTTAACTACAATTCCCGTCTTCATAGAATAGCAATCACTCATAATTTCAAAGCCCCGTCTTTCCTTCTGTGTAGAGTTCGCAGGGGCGTGAGGTCAGGGCCTGGGCTGTCTTGTTGCTGGGATATCCGATATAATTCACATTCAATTTCCATTTTCAATCTGCGGCCACGACACCCGGGGCCACATATGTGTGTGTGGGTGTGTATCTGTATGTCGCGACTCCCAGATGCTCCGCGTCGCCGTCAAATGCAGCGCGTAATATCCACCCCTTTGTGGAGGAAAGAGATGCTGGATACTGGGAGCTGTAAACAAAACATTCATCAAAATTTTATACACTCAACATGTGCCACGCCTGGCTGCAGTTTCTCCCCCTCTTGCCCCACCACACTGCTACAGAGACTGCCGCGGGCTGACAATATTTGTTTGTGTTCTCGGCTCCTGGCTTCGATTTGGAATGTTCTTTGAAAAATCACAACTAATTAACTTTGCCCATAGCTCCCAAAATTACGCGGGAAAATCAGAGGGGAGAGTAAAGAACCAGCAGGGAGTTGGGGGTTTTTTGGGGAGGTGTTATTGCCCTCTGGCAGCGTCCAGTGTGGCCGCCAGATGTGTTGGTTCTTTCCCCCAAAACCGAGAGTTTATTAATAGTAAAGGTAGTTCTGCTGACATCCGGTTGTCTGATAAGAAATCTCCGCTAAATGAGGCCCATCAGCCGCAGAGGTGAGTTGCAGTGGGATTTCAGGGGTTGATGTGGATGTGAGGTCTGTCCTGACAAGGCAGAACTTTCCTCAAAGTTTAGCAGACTGTGAAGGGAAATCCCGCAGGCTAAGATTATCTTTTGCCTTTTAATGTGTTCTGTATGCTCTAGATTATGCTCTGCTTATATCTTAAGCCAGAAATATAATTTAAAATATTTGCGTTTAAAGGAAATGTATATTTATAAAATCTAATAAAATTAAAAATTTTAAAAATTCAACAAAGAAAATAGGGAAAAACTCAAAAGAAAAGCCTTTTTCTGGGAGAAACCCTTCACAATTACCAGTATCTCTTAGTTGCAATTTCCCAAGCTTATGACTCAAAGTAAACTTTGGTTAATTGCAACAATTGTGGCTCCGTGAAAGAAGCATTAAAAAATCTGTGCAAAAGTTCATAAAAAATGAGTAATTCTTAGCGAGTCCCGTTTTGCATTCTGTGGCTGCTGCTGATTGCTTCCTGGTGACTGCCTCCATTGTCCTGGAGAACTTCTGTTGATGTGAGAGAGCGGGAAAATTTGTTCAAAAGTTCAAAGAAGGCACCACGATTGCCCGATTTACCAACACCAACACCAACACGGGGGCAGGTGGCAAAGACAATGAAGGTATTTATTAAAACAAACTTGGGCCGAATCCACATTGGCCTTGGAGGCGAAAGTTTCGCGCGGAGTTGCAGAAGATGCATAAATGTCACTTACGCGCTTCTTGACGCCCAGGCTACCCGCCATTGTCCTGGCCGCGTCAGCCATTGAGGGAATTGCCAGAGTGACAATTTCGACAGGCAGTCCTCGTCCGCGTCCTCTGAGGAAAAGGCGTCCTTCTCCTTCGTCTGGCCAAAGTGTAAGTGCAAATTCAGTTTGGTTTAATTTCGACAGGCTGCGGTCGCGCGCTGCCTTCTCCATTGACCAAAAAGCTGTCAACGTCGCCAGTCGAGCGTCCTGCCTCTGGAGTCCTTTGCCTTGGTCCTGCGATCTTTATTAAGTTTTCGCTTACTTTTCGCCAAGTGCGACAGAAAGTTTTCCGGCTCGACTTGGCTCAAGTTTGCCTTCAAACAGTTTTCCCTGTTTTTCTACATTTCGGCTTTTGTTTTCTGGTGCAGATTTCATCTAGCCAGTGGAAAGTTTCCTCCCCCGCAAAGCTCCTCTCCTCTGACTTCCACCCCACCCCTTTGGCCAAGTGTCCTCTGCAAATTTGTTGTCTATCGCTTCCTTTCGGCCACCTCCAGATTTGGTCACTGAACCAAGTACAAAAAAAAGTGCAGCAACTTTTGCATTGGCAGCAAATTAATATTTCCCAAATATTTGCCAAAGTTTTCCCCCTTTTTCCGAGTTTCCAAAAAAAAATGGAAGGAAAAATAATTTGAGGATTTCATTGATTTCCATTCCACTGTGGCCTGGCTGTTATTCTTCTCGGGTGTCCTCCTAGTTTTTGCGTTCAGATTCTGTGGGATGATTGAAAAAAAGTTTTTATTGACAGTGAATTAATGTTTGTGGAATATTTTAAGCAAACTGCAGCCAGTTACAAAAATACTTCAGGTCACTTGCAGGACTAACTGTGTTCATTTGCGTGAGCCATATAAAAATATACACATATTTTTGTGAACTCGCATAAAAAAATATAAATAAATACATAGTCAGGACGAAGTCCTTCCACCTGTGTTCATTCGCACAAAATCCGAGTTTTATTTGTGTTCTGGCTCCCTCTTTGCTGCAAATATGCTCGATTGCATTTGAGTTATTGCATGGCCGAAGTTGACAGGACGAGTTGCTGCTCCTGCTCCTGCTCCTCCTCTGACTGTGTGTTTGGAATCCTGCAGACACTCGCCCAGTGCCCGGAATCTGTCGCCTCCCCAAATATCTGCTCCATGTCCATGTGCATTTCCTCACATCGCCCTGCCCTTCCATCTCTCTGGCGGCAGAACATTTTCAATATTTTGGTATTTATCTTGTCGGACAATAAAATAAAGCAAGATGCGAAGGGAGTGCCAGTGCCGGTGCCGGGGAATGCCCAAGTGGGTCACTAGGGTCCTCCTCCATCTGACTGCTCTAGTTCCGAGTGCCACAGGAATTTACATGTTCGAATTCTCTCTTTAAGCATTTTGTAAGCTGTTCCGGTCTTGGCCATTGAAAAACAACGTAAGCTGCTTGCACTACACCAGTGTCCTCGAGTCCTTGCGGGATGCACTGAGCAGAAATTTTGGAGTTGAATAAAAAATAAGGGTTTTGAGTTGCGGAATTAAAATGCAATGCGATAAAAAGCCTAAATCTAATTCAATGTAATTTTAATAAAGCTTTTTTGGCTTAGTAATATCATGGAATCGAGTAATATACAATTATTAAGGTTAGAACTTGTTGGTAATTATTGGGAAATTTAGGTAATGAGAAAAAGTGAAATTTTTGTGGTTTTAAGAAGGTAAGAAATTAGTAAAGCAATTATTAAAACAATCATTAAGCAACACAAGATAGAGTTTCTATTCAAATTGCCATTCATCATTTATACAAATTCCGTGTATATACTAACCAGAACAGCTTGGAAATTACAATTCAAAGAGAAAAAATACTTTTCTTTGTTTTCATAAAACCATAGTTTTGTAGCTTTTTTTTTTATTCAATAAACCAAAATAGCTTAATTTTTGGTCAGTGTATCAGTGAACTCTTAGCTTTCTTTCGATAAGAAAAATACATAAATATATATATTTTTACCCATAATATTATTGTGAATCTAGATGCAGGATCAGCCGCCAGCAAGTCATAGAGCAAACTTTGCCACAGTTGCTGAAAAAATAGATCTGATATGAACTCGATGGAGATTCTCTCTCTGAAAACGGTCCTAAGTTAATCGCAGGACCACTTAATATTTTTTTTAAATTTTTTGTGATATAAGATATTATTTATATTGATTGTATTTTACTCTGTATATGAAAAATGTTTCCTTAATTCCAAGTAAAAGACAGCAAAATAGTTTATAACTACATTTAAAAGATATATAAAAGTTATCTGATAACTAATGTAGTAAATATCCATTTCAAAGTATAAAAATATACCGATATAAATATTTTTAACTCAATTTCCCAAGAATGAAACATTTTCTTGATATCTTTAATAAATTTGATGGCTGTTTTAAATCCGTTTTTTAGAATTGAAAAAAAATGCAGTCTTTGATATCTTTAATATATGCCCAAATCCTGTGTGCCATTTATCTCTGATTCGCTGCTTAATCGTTTGTTTGTTTGTCCTCGCTTTTTATCGGCGACCAATCCGCAAATAAGTTTTATCAATTTCCCATGAACTACAAGAGAGGAGAAAGGAGGAAAAATCGAGTGTGTGCGTCGCCTGTAACAGAAACCGCAAATTAAATCGTTTGGGAGCTGGCAAAATTTATTTGCAGCGCGTGGCGAAAGCCACAAGCTCCACACGCACACTGCACACTGAACACACACTCCAACACACACATGTTCCTTTAAAAAAGAAAAATTGTAGAGCGTGGAAAATTAGAGCGGTCCAAATCCGGAGGCCAAAGCCAAATCACAGCCAGCAACCGAAATTATTCTGTGGATTTTGCGGCGGCCTCGATGGTGGGTCTAGGAGCAGGCGGAGCAGGAGGAGCTGCATCGTGGCGTGGACACACGTTCACACTTTTGGGCCATAAATTGCACCGACGCCTTGTTGGCCAATAAATAGTAAAGTCTTGATATGCAACCCTGTTGGTCCCTGGCGCCAAGTGCCATAAAGTTGGTCCTCAGTCCACTCCTCTCCTGTACTGTACTGTCCTGTCCTGTCCTGGACAGGGGAATGGCTAATTAAAGTTTGCGCCGCATTTTCAAATTAAAAATTGGTAATTTGTGTACACTTTCCACCGAGTGAAACGTTGTTCTTTTTTTATATTTTTTATTGCGTGGGCGGCAGGCAGCAGGTTTATGCCCCTGACATCGGTCGTAAAATCGTAAAATCTGTGCCACAGACTCGTCCGGGAGACAGGTTTATGTGCGGAACTAGACGTTTTATGTGTGCCGGCATTTATTTTTTCTCATTATCTCACCGCGGCCAGGCGAAAATCGCGCCTTAAATTTTTGTCATTCGAGTGCACGCACTTTGCTCTCTTTAAAAACAAAATGTTAATCTCCCCCAGTGACTTGAGGTATTTAGCATAGATTTAATGCATAATGGATGAGTCTTGGCATTTAATCTTGACAACGAATGAGTGAGAGTCACACACAGACATTTTTCATTTCGCTAAAAATATTTTCATTTACTTTGCCTGGCCACAGCACACACATTGCAAACCACTGCAACCGCATTTGAAAAACATTTTAAATACCTTTTACATTTTTACCATTAGTTTTTATTTGGCCATTTTGAACCAACTCTCCCTTCGCTTCCCGCTTTTCCCATTTTCCACGGACACATTTTTGTGTGATTTTTGTGCGGGTCAAACTTAGCAGCAGCAGCAGTCCGGTTTTGTGTTTGTCCAGAGATTTATTTCATTTCATTTCCAATTTCACAGACTCTGCTCTGAAGTTGCTTTTTCTGTTTCAGTTTCACACTGGATTTTGTATTTTTTAATTTAGTTTTTGTTGCTCTTCGCTTTGGCCTGTTATTTAATAATAAAAATTCTAATTAAATTTTTTATTATTTACTCTTTGAGTTAGTTTTTTCGCGGTATATTGATTTCGCTGCTTGTGTTTGCTCTGTGCCTCGATAAGGGGTTGATATTTATTGGGTGTATATCCTTGATTTCTTGATTTTCTCACAGTAAATAGTAAATATTTACTGTAAGTCGGTGTCCTGCCCCGTGCCACGCACACACACACACCCCCACTCCCATTTCAATAAAACAATCAACTGTCAAAAAGTATAAACAAGCCTGGAGTTTTCGGCGAGTTTCCCCCCGAGTTTTCCGGGGCCAGATTGGAGCGGGTATTTGTCGCGGGACCACCAAAGTTGATTTGCATGTCATTAACAGAGGCAGCAGGCACATCAGAGAGCACATCAAATCGAATCGAACTGCAGGAATGGAGCTGCAGGCGACCAAAAATAAATGAGGGCTGCGACTCTGTAAACAAAGCCGCCACTAAAAATATCACATGTCAGCCAAGGAGTAGACGCAACCGGAGGCGACTAATTAGTGCGTACACAGAGGAAAATCGATAGAAGAAAATGGGATAAATAAAGGAAATATATTTAGGATTAAATTGTACATAAAATAAGAAATAGGTTGAACTATTAATAATAATAACATTACCAAAAGTTAGCTAGCTGAACTCCATTCTTATTTTAATTTTTATTTGTCAAAATATCAACCTAATTTAAATTTAAAAAATCTCCAAGTAATCCCTATCCAGCCTTTACTTTACTAATATTTTTTACAATTTAATTTTCTCTCTCTGCACTAAGGAAATCCCATACAAAATTGTGTGAGTTTTTGGTAAACCCTGACAATATTGATGTGCAACCCCGAAGGAGAATTATCCATCTCGCAACAGCCAACAAATACATATTTTCCCATGGAAAATTGTTGTGAATTATTAGTCTTTGGGCCCTCGCTTCTGGTCTGTGGGAATATCTAAACATTTACTCGTTGCTGGCCAGCCAAAGACTTCTTCAATTTGCCGGCCCAAAAGTGCTCAAAAGTGGCGATGATCAAAGTCCAAGGACAACAGGTGCAAAACAGGAGCGAACTGTAGCTACCTGAGTGTCTGTGTGTGTGCATTTTGCTGTCCTCTCTTTTTTTTCGTTTGCATAGGAAATGTAAACAAAACTAGGCTGTGGCACAGGATACATACAGGGGGGCTTGAAATGTAACTAAGCTTTAATGGCCATGGTAACAGCTCGTTTCCTGATCTACCAGCTGCATCCTGCAAGTTGTTGCGGTCTCTCTGGGATGGGAGAAGGTGCAGCAGGAGGAGAAGGTGCAGCAGGAGCTGAAGGAGGAGAAGGAGCAGTAGCAGGAGCCAAAGCTGGTTGCCCCTGGATGAAGTTCAAATCCCAACAAAATTATTAATATGACTTTAGTGGGAGAAGGGGAGACAGGAGGAGCCAGCACCCCTGTGGTTGCCAAGACAGCCGACGCTGACTGCGTATGTGTATCTGTATCTGCCGGATGAATTCGCACTCATGTTCGTACGAAACCCAAATTATGCCTAAGCTCTGGCAGTAAGCAAAATCTAGACTAAAAATTATCTCAAAGGCAGTGAAAGAAATTTTGTAGGATTTTATTTGGATAAAAACTGATATTATTGAATTTAAATGGATTATTTAGTAAAAGATGTGCTAAGCAAGCTTAGCTATGTTTTGTCAGAATTTTCTTTAAAAATGTTTATCCTAATTTAATTAACCGTTTTATTTTTGGAATTTCATGAGGAGTTATTACGGAGTTATTATTATTTTTTCCAACCTTAAGATACAATGATTAGTTCTTAAATCGCCTTTTATTATTATCTTAATTAATTTTCTTTACAAATTTTGAGAATTTTCCCTGTAAAATCCACTCAGGTGGGTTTATAATCATCGTGAAAAACTATTCCCTAGCTCTCTGGGTGCATCTGTGGCAATGAGGCTTTCGCTGTGTATCTTTCGGATACCTCGTGCACATCCCAGTTGCAGGCACTAAATCTGCAGCACATTATTAAGTTGTTTGAGGCAAGCGACGGCGTCTTTGTCTCCTCGGCCGACGATTCAGTTATCTGTTTGTGGTTACGGGATTACGTCTGCACAGCACACATGCCACATACACCATATTCACTATACTATATATATATTATATATATATAGAGTTGTTAGTGGTGCTGCGAGCGGGTCTTGAGCTGCCAGCAACCGAAAACCTCAGCTGTGTTTGAACTTTAGCCGAGTTCCCCTTTTCAGCCGGACCTGGGCTTGGAGCCAGCTTCGTCCTGGTGGCGAAACCCAAACATACAGCATTATCCACACCTTGTTTACGCATTTGTGCAGCGATTTTTCTTCTTTTTTTTTTTGCTACCCTCCGCCCTCGACAAGTTTATCGCAGCAACTCGCTCCGACTCTAATTTACATAACCACGCAAATTAGTTTTGCGTCTGCTGCAGTTTTTATCTGCTCCCAACTTTGTCACGACCCCTTCGCCATTCCACCCCATCCTGCCTGTACTTGGTCCTACTCCTCATCCGACATAGCAACTTAAATTTAGTTGCCAAAGTTATTTAAACTTTTCATACCCTTCCAAGGAGAGCTCTGTAATTATGGCGCCGAGTTTGCCAGGAAGGAAGTTCGCGAAGGTGTAACTCCGCTTTCGAATTGCTTTGGAAAAAGATGTGCCAATCAGATCGGGATTAAGATTTTCTATATATTATGTTTAGATATAAATATGTAAAGAGAAATACTAATATCAATAAAGAGTATTTTAGTCTTCGAGTTTGCTTTTATGAATATTCTCCAGCTTCCTTTTTTAACCAGCTGTATTTATTTTTTTTTATCTCTTTTCAAAAAATGAATTCCCTGAAACTTTTTTGGCTGCTGCACCACGCCCACAATTTTAATAGACACACACACACACACACACACACCCCACCTGTGTGTGTGTGGGTGTGTGTGCTCCGAGGGTGGTCTTGTCTCGTAGTTAAGACAACAATTCATTTAACATAGAAGCAGACTCTCCTCCAACTTCGTCTCCTGTTAACTGGTTTCCTCTTCTCGTTTTTTTCGGGAAAGTTTGCCCCCCGCCAGGCACAGTGGTTGGAAAAGCTCCGGAGTGCTCATGGCGGCTAAATAGGGGAATTCCCGGCTAAGCTCTGTCATTTAATTTGGAGCTCCACTATACCTTTCGCTGCTGGCCTTTGTACACAAGTTTAATATGGGTTTATTGTGGGCTTCCGGTGGGCCCGTCAACAACTGATTGGCAGCAGCAGCCCAGGCCAGCAGTCAAAGAAAGTTTATATTATTAATGTGGCTCACAAGTTGCGATATATATGTATTTAGCGGGGGCTGAGGCGGCAGTCCTGGCCTCAGTCAGGCTTCAAATGCCTGCTGTTTTCGACAGCCCAGCTAATTGAATTTTTCGCAAATTATAAACAAATAGATACAAGTTAGAGATGCCCGGGGGTAAGGCGGGAAAATCAGTCAATTTGGTCATTATTTTTGGGTTAGTTTATACGTTTATGTTGCTTGTAAATTTTATTTTCATTTCTGGGTATTATAAGTCTCAATTAGTAATCGAATAATATCGATTTATAATCCCTAAAATGGATATATTTGCCCTTTCTTTTCCTTTCTTGGATAGATTAGAACGTACTCCATTTATCATAAAATATTAACAAAATCGAATATCTTATTGAACCAATTTTTTTCTACAGGTACTCTTTCAGTAGAATTTTATGTCTTAACTATCGGCTGATATAAAGTTCGATTCTAGACTCATCGATAAATGAGCGATATCTTTGGTAATATTAAAATTTTCTATCGTGGCTTTATCGTTGTATTTTTAGACTTTTCCTTTCGATATACTTTCCCAAACCCAACCTCTTTAGCGAGTTCAAGCGCTTTCCCTTTACCCATCCAGAAATCGGTGCTACTCCCTGGATATAACTCCAGATTGTTTGCAATTTTTTTCGCAGCAGTGGCACATTTGCGGGCAGGTGATGCCATTAGCGGATACTAAGCCACTTGGCGGGGGGAGGCGGGGGCCAGAAAGGACTCGAACTCGAACTCAGTGCAGACTTTAAATAGAAATGTTTCCTGCAATTTGGCGAAGGCGGAACCAAATCAGGTTGCAAGTTGCTGCTTGCTGGTTGCATTTTCCAACGGCGACGGCGATGGCGGAAGTTATTTTTGGAACGTGCAACAGAAAATGTTGCAAATTGAAAGAAAAGTCAGGCAGGGGTGGGAGCAGGGTCTCTCCCCTCCGTTCCTCGGGGAGTGCGACCCAGTGCCCTGTTTCTCCCCATCATCATCATCATCATCATCATCATCCATATGCTTTTGTGAGTATTTCTTTCTCTTATTCGGCTGCTGTTTCCCCGAGTTTTCTTTTTTTGGGCGCCGCGTTCTAAGCGATTTTCTGCGATTTCTTTGCAAGTTTTTCCGCGACTTTATCTGTGCTAGTGTGCGGGTGTGTGTGTGTGTGTGTGTATCCATGCGTGTACTTAAAGTTGTCTATTTGCTAGTTCTTGTTACTAGCGCTGCCACTGTTAATGTTGTCTGTCTGACTGTCTCTGTGTGTGTGAGTTTTGTGTGCCAAGAGCTGCATTGAAAATGAAAATGTTCGCACAGTTTTCCGCACAGTTGCATTTTCACTATGCTGCCGCTTGGCGCGGCTCAGTTACTTGATACAATTTTCATCCTGCCGGAAAAGCACCTCCCCCCACGAAAAATCCCTACACAGGAGAGGGGGGGAGGTGTTTTTCCCCCGTTTCTTTCTTTTTTCTCTCGCTGCCTGCAATTTTCTTTTGACTTTTTTTTTGCGCCTTTCTTTGTATGTGTGTCGCCCTCTGCTCTGTTTTTTCTTTAGCTCCCATCCTTATTTCTAATGGGTATCCTTGTAATTTGAAGGGGAGTATGAGTTGTCCTGCAAGTTGGTTAATGGAAGTAGAGAAAAATATATTTATTTGGAATCAATTTGCCACGACAATGTCTCAAAAATACTGGTTTTAGAAGAACTAACTTATATTTCTTTTTCTGAACCTAAAAAATTGTATTATAAATTCAGAAATGTTTTAAGAAATGCTTAAGCATTCAATAAATGTGTAATTAAAGCAGCATTGGGCACTAAATAAAACTAAAAGAGCCATAAAGACGGTGATAGAACGAGCGATGAAATGACCAAACACACATGCTTTGTTTTTTAAAGCTCAAAAGACAGGCTTAGAGCAAATATTACTGCAATTTCCCGTTCCTGTTAAGGGTATTTTTAATAAAGGAAATAACTAGGTATTCTCTAGGCGTTTCCCTCAACTATATCGCCTTTCTTGTTGTTGTTTCTATGCTCATCTACTCAGTCGTGCGCTTTGTGCTGCTCTCTCCCCAGATTTTTCCCTGATTTTTCCATTTTAAATGCGCTATCTGATTTTTTTGTTCGGCTCATGCAGCATTCAAAAGCTGGCAAGGAGGAGTTAAAAGTTGAGATTCCCGACGGCAGCACATGTGACAGTTTAGGGGCTTGTGCAAGGGCTGAAGGACATCAATTTTCAATGCTCTCTCTCTCGCTCAATGGGCGAAGGACTCTAGGACTGTACCGAGGAGCATTTGGCAAATGAATCTTCCTAGTTGCAGGATAATTATGACAAATAACCGAGTAAACGGCATAAGTAAGTAATGCGATAAGAATTTCTGATAAGCCCTCGACTTTGCCCAGGACCTTCTAGGACCTCCCACTGTGGCAATTAGCGCACAAACATGAATCACACAAAAATATATATAGAGAGTACTTCTATACACAGGGAACTGAAGTTCCAGCTGCTCCTTGCTCCTGTTCCTGCTCCTGCCACGCCCCCATAATCCGTCCAGTGCCATTCATGCAACTAATTTGATTTCTTTTTTTTTGTATTTTTTTTTTTTGCTTGTGCTGTAGCCTTTTCAGGCCAAGCTGCCCCGGCTGGTTGCAGCAGAAAAATATTTTCATTAGACATTTTGTAAATATGAGCAGCTTACTCCGGGGATTTCAACTTAAAGCAATGAGAAATCATTTCGCTGAGCATTTTCCAAGCAAAGCAGCTTCTCCGTATTAAGCCAGAAAAATTGTTGGGAAAAGGGGAGTTGCTGCATCGAAGACGATGATTCGAGTATTTCCTGGAAGGAGCAGCAGGAGTTTCAGCCAATTATCAGAAGGTTTTTTAGAACTGAGCTGGTTAGGAAAGATTTCTATAAAATATTCATAGTTAAATAACAATTGAAATTTATAGATAAAAAGATTTTTAATAGGATTTTAGTAATAAAGTAATATAACTTATTAATGGATTACAAGACTCCTTTTTTGTCTATATATAAATAAATACTAGCCCTTCTATTTCTACTAGTTTTATTTTTTATTTTATTAAATATTTCCTAACTGTCTTTCTAGCAAAGCATTATAAAACTCAAGTCGGCAATCTAATTTAAGTAAATGGTTTTCCTCCACTTTTCTCCTCATTGCAGCTGCCTCTGTAACGAGTCCCTGGCGATTGTCTCTCTCTAACCTCGTCCTGCGAAGTTGCCTGCCACAGCCAGAGGCTTTCGGGGTAAGTCCCATAACTGAAAGATACATTTTTGATTACCCCCGAGCTGCAATTGTTCAGCGACGGTCCCGGAAACCCGAAGCTCCACACCTTGTTTTCCTCTCCTTTCACTTTTAATTACTTGGGCGTTCGGAGAGTGGGGGTGAGGCCACCGTTCGAGGGCTTTAACAGTTCATAATTAAATGAAAATTGCCGTAATATTTCGAGCGTGAATTTGAAGAGCGATTTCACGAGTGTATGCAGTATGTGTGCGCTTGTGGGAAATTTTCAGAGATTTTGCACGTGCTATTCCACGCACTTGGCACTGCCCGTGGTGGACTCGTCGTCGTCGTCGTAAATATTCATTTCAACTCTCCTCCGTATGTTCCCGGAATCACAACTTGCCGGGTATTATTTGCATAAAGTTGCCGAAAGTGAATTTGGTTTTTTCCTCGGCTGCATTCCTAATTAGCCAGCTGTCCGCCTGACCTTGGGGTGGGTTTCGTTTGCCTTCCTCCTAACGGAGTGGGTGGTATCTTGTGCTGGGAATGCTGCAGCTGCTTCCCGTGGAGTGGAGTCCAAATCTGGGCTGAGCTGAGCTCGGCTTCCTTTGACTGGGGGAAATCTCATAAAAATCTGGTAGCTCTATGTCAGGTGGAAGGGGGGGAGTATATGAGTCCTGGCCGAGGCTCATCAATGATATTAAGCGCACTTAATCCTTTTACGCGCAGCGCTTCACTTCATTTGTGCCGTGGCAACGCAGACATCGAGTGCGCCCGGGATAAAGGACACGGTTCCGGCACGGGTCCTGCACTTGTTGAAGTCAAAGTCTAGGGTCCTGCGATTCTATGGCTCTTTGTGGAGCCCGGATCAGCAGGCTGCATCCCCTCAGCACTCTGAATCATAGAAACAGCAGCCTTTGTGTGCCAGGGGGAAAGGGCACTGCGAGACAAGGGGTTTTAATTGCTAAAAAAGTAAAGAATAAAATTTAAAATCAAACTTAATGTCTAATAATTGTGCCGGGATACACCACAGGAGATTAGTAATCAAAGAACGAGATTTCTTTGATGAAAATATGTTTAAATGGGTTTTTTTAGCTTGAAAATATTCTTGACTTCTTTTGAAATATTTTTATAATTAATTTCCTCACCTGTAAATATTTCTATTATTAATTATTTACTTAATATTCTTTCTTTTAGTTATTAAATAATTTTTCTCACTGTCTCAAAGGAGCTACAGCCCCAGGCACTCATAACTTTGGCGGCGCCTTTGGTGACGCGAATGAGTTTAGAAAAACTTTCTACAACTTTAAGCCGCTTAGCAGCTTTGCGCTCTCAGCACGCGCGCAGCTCAGGCAGGACTCGAGCTCCATCTCCATCTCCATTTCCACAACCATTTTCCATTTTTCCCAACCATAGCAGAACGATGATTTTCCTCACCCAACGGCCGGGCTGCAGCGGTCATTCCGACACTTTTGCCGGGCGAAAAGTGGGGCCATTAATTTTATTAAACTCGGTTGTTGGGTTGGCGCAAACTTTGTTTTTCTCGCTTTTCCCATGGAAAGCACTGGGAAAATGTTGCAAAAATGCAACATAAGTAAACGTGTGTAAAACCAATTATGAACATGTTTTCAACTGGCAGGCAGGCAGGCAGTCAGGCGGCGGCTGACGAAGGAATCCCTTCTGATGTATTTTAAGACTCGCAAAAGCTAGCTGAAATAATTAACTTGGGATTATTACTATTTTTTGGGTGCTGAAAATGCATTTTATATAAAAGTTTTCAGTTGGTAAAAATGTTTTCAAAATTAAAAAGTTAACTTGAGCTGAGTCTTAACTTAATCTTAAGTGTTTCTAAAGATATTTACAGCATTTTAAGAGCTCTCAATATCCCTTAAATCCATAAGTTTCCTCCAACAAGACTCGAATTTCTTGCTAGCTCGTATTATCTACAATTTCTGTAGAAAAAACCCCCTTCACATATCGAATTAAAGTGGCGAATTCCCCATAAATTGATGTGAAGTTGAGAACTTAATTGCTCAAAAGTTGTTCGCAATCCCCTCTCAGTCCGTCGCCTTTGCCGAAAGTGTGCCTAGAATCAACAACGCAGCCGCCGAACAACAAATAACAAACAACAAACAGAGAACACACGCACACACACCACACACTACACCCATTTGATGTGTGTGTGTGTGTGGTCCGTGGTCCAGGGGAGAATTCTACAGATGCCGCGCATTGTTTGGGGGCAACCTTTTTTCGGGCCCTTTGATTTATTGGCATCCCCGGGCCAACGCCTTAAATATTTCCCTCTTTTTCCCATTTCCACACCCCCACAGCCCACACACACAGACACACACTTACCCCCCCCCCACACCGAGGGTTGGTTGAATGCTTTGACCAGTTGCTCGGATGATGTCGATGTCGATGGCGATGCCTTTCCCCGATTCGATGCGGTTCCGTTTGCCTCAGTTCAGTTGGTTTGGCTATCCAAATCACGCTTATTGAATTTCATTTTTTATACATGTCCTGGCAGGGTATCGTATGATTTTCATCAGGAATAAGGGAAGAGACACTAAGGGGGATATTTACAGGACATCATATTTGTACTTAAGATATTTAGGATAATTATTGACGCTTGCAGTTTGAAAGCTTATACAGTTGATTGGATTAGTTTTAAAAATAATAACTAAAAATTAGGTTTAAAATTAAAAAATGTATAATTAAGCTTTAAAAATCCTGCTTATAATATATATTTTTTCAGGTTAAAAATTGTCATGCATATAGTTTAATTATTCTACATATTTTAAGGCCAATATGGGTTTCAACAACTAATATTTGTAATTATCCGCTTTCACTTCCCTTAATCTCCCAAATAATATGAACTAAAAAAGGGTGTCTGTCCTTCGACTAACATCCTTTGTATTATTTCCTTTATTTTTTCCCTGATCTCTTCTTTTTTTTGTTATTATTAATGGGCCATTCCCACATCCAGACCCATCGACAAGGCGATTAAAGCCGGGCAAAACTTTGGGCAAGCTGTCAAAAGAAATATTTTAAATCATTTTTGGTCCACCCGGAAAATCCCTGCGTGGCCCATATATAATAATTTTGCCACTCTTCATCTATTTTGTATTTTTTCTTTATTTTTTTTTAAGAGCAGATGTGTTTTATTAAACATTTTCCGATAAGCAGACTGCACTGCATAAGCAGCGATTTATTTTATGCCTTTACCCATTTTCCCTTTTAGGGTTTTAGGCCGAAGATTTCTTTGATGTTTTCGTTAGAGATGTCGAAGTAAATGGTTTAAGGAAAATATATGCAAGTTTTTGAGAGAGGAAATTTTTTAACTGCAAATAAATATATTCTAATATTAGTAGAATTTTATTTTATAATTTTTATTAAAAAGAAATGTTTTTATTAATATTTTCTATAACACAAACTAAATTTTCAGGCTTCATAGACTTTAAGAATTAATTGCTAAATAAAAAAGTCAGCTAAAAGTATTTTTAAAATATTTAAATTTCCACTTAAATATTAATTTCTAACTTATATCCTTAAAGTACCATCAGAACCATCAGCACTGTCTAGTGGTTCTTTGTGAAAAATGACTTCCACTTGAGCTGGGGCCTTCTAGGGTCCTCCAATCTATATGTATTTTGGTTGGGAAATATCCTGGAAAATACGTTGTGCGAGGCCGCAACTTGTTTTGCAATTAAACGCGGCACAAACGGCGCACGACGGCGGCTCAGTCCTCAGTCCTGGTGCAACAGGTGCAGGCACGCATCACGTAGCCGCCCCGTGGGCTTCGTGCGTGTTTTATTTATGGCATCGCCCACTTGCCTCGTACTCCCTTACCCGTTTTATTTTACCCCCACCCCCTTCAGGCTCTTGTGCTGTTAAGCAATAAGCAAATGAGCGAACAACGAACGAGCCAAGCGGCAGCAGCCAAAAAAGCCTCAAGAAAATGACGTTGCACGCACACGACGTTGAAAAGTCATTAAGTACAAATGACGTTGCTCACTGCAAAAAGCCGTTTGCAGTAGGGGCGTGGCAGGGGGGGAAGGAAGGAATATGGAGGCGGCTCAGGTTGGAGCCGTAATTGCAGCACGTTTGAGCGCAGCTAACTGCATATTGAGTAATGCCCGCGAGCGAACGAACGGGCAGGACGACAACACAGGATCGGTAACGGGAGAAGGGTTGTGACTGCAAAGGGAGGCTTATAGCTGGAAAAGGAGTCTTTAAAGAGCATGGAAGGAGTCGAGGCACTGGCAGGGAGCAGTGACTGTTGCAACGTTTGCCTTGCATTATTTATGACAAAGCCGGCACCAAATTAAGCCGCACTGGAAGCCAGGCAATGCGAGAGTGTTGAAGGCTCTGTCGAACGGGTTGCTTACAAAGTGTGTCAGAGCTTTAAAACGGGGTTTATTTGAAACAGGAATGTGTCCTTCTTTTGACAAAAGATATATTAAATATATAAAGAAAATATATAATAAAAATTAATATTAGAAAAGTTGTACTATACAACCTGTACAGAAATCATGTCAAGAGTTTGTCTAGGCTCATAATTTCCCTTAATTTATTACTAAAAATATTCAGACCTATTTAAAAACGTATTTTAAATAGTTTTCAGTAAGTTTACTTTATATATTTATTGCTTTATAAATAAATAGGTTTTCAAGATCAAGAAGAAAACCTTTCCCACCTCTGACTTGGATGCAGTCATCCCTGAAATTGTGGCTGCGCCTACTGCTGGCATCTCATGGGCTCATGATTTCAGGATCTCAGGCTGTCAGTGAGTGTGCGGTTAACTGCTTCTGCCTCTGCTGCCAGGACTCGCTGGCTTTTATTTACTTGATGTAATTTAATATTATGCTATGGCAACGCCACGATGATGGCGACGATGGCGGTGACGTGCATCCACTGAAAGCATAAATAATCTGTTGCATGAGCACATTGCGTGCCCGGGAAATACAGGGAATGCTATCTGAGGACTTGACTCTTGCCTAATTAATTTGGGCTTTAAGCCAAACACGAGTGGCGACAATCGCTTTTGGCCAACTCGATTGGCCAACTGACACTTGTCGATAAAGCCGGCGGACTGGCTTACGCTTACGATTACGATTACGACGATGCCGGGAATCAATTAAGGTCCTTTCCGTGTTAATCGCGTCATATATCAGGCTCTCTCTCTCTCTCCTCTCTGTCTCTCTATTCCTATTTGGGGGAATCCCCGCTGGGGGGCGAAAGCAATACCCGGATCTTGACAAAAAGGGACCCCGAAAAGGGTCGATGACAAGCAGCTAGCAGCTGAGAGGGAGAGGGGTGAAAAAAAGGACAAATCAGCACGCGACATTTTTCGCGCCACGTTGTGTTGCTCCTGTCCCCTGCTCCTGTTTCTGCTCCTGCTTCATTTTCGGGGTCTAATAAAGGACCAAAAAGCTAGCGAAAGCGGAGAACAAAAGGCGTGAAAGTCAACGAAAACCGAAGCCAAAGTGTTAAAGTACGATAAAAAGATTAGAGACAGCGACACACACATACATCCTCAGGCAAATTGAGATAAAACACAGACAGGATATATAAAAGGATACGGGAAAAGCGTAAGGCACACAATTGGTAGCAGAAAATCGGATCAGATTAGATTTAATGCGGCGACGGCTAATTTTTGGGTGATTTCTCATAGAAATAGCGGGATCTCCATCGCCCCCCCCTTGCCACTTGCCAGGATTATGTATGCGCCGATCCCCGTTTCAATCCTGGCGCCATCGCTCCAAACCAAACGGAGAGCTGTCAGCGGCAATACGCCGGCAATGACAGCTAAACAAATGACACAAATGCGGTGGCTGTCAGTGGGCGGTGAGCGGTGGGCGGTGGGGATGCTAGGCAGGACCACACAAGGATATGCCAGAGAGCACCCTACGCCGAACAGCGAGCGGCGAACGAACGGCGAGCGTCATCAACATTTCCGCTTCCGGCTGTTTATGCTAAAAGTATGGCGACGACAACGCCACTGAAGGGTGTTCCTTGGCGTGGTGGTAACCTCCCCCTCTCCCGGAACGCTTACCCCGCCCTAGGGGGAGGCAACCCGCTGAGCTGTCAGACGCCTTAACAGCCAGCGGATTTTTTTTTCTCCCTTTCTCTGCTGCTCTTTGTGATGAGGAGGCATCTATCATGTCGGCCCAGCCCAGGCCAGCCCAGAGTTTGGCATTTCCCGAATCAAATGCTAACTAAGGAGTGAAACCCAAACCCAAGGAAACTATTGATTAGGCAAAGGACTCGCTGTGATTCTCACATAGGACGAGAGGGAGAGTGTCCATGGGCATTTCATGGACTTTAATGGTATTTATGGGACATTTTCGTTAGCCAAAGTTATAATAAGCTCAATGGGGATATTAACAAAATTCAGAGAAACTACTCATAAATAAGCACTTAACATAAATACATATTATTACATAAATAAATAGGATTCAATGAAAGTTAGCCACGTTCTTCGAAGGAACCTTATAAAGGAGTTGATTAGGATTTAATAGAATTTAATATTAGAAATTCTTATAAAGATTTATACCATCTTTATTCTATTAATTTAAAGTAATTAATTCTCCTTTTTAAAACTACCCCTATTTAAAGCTCTTATTGAACATATATTTACCATTAATGTTAATTAAACCTATGAATACCGCTTAAATTTAATGCAAATAAATCTGGCAGGAAATTTCTTCAAAGCAATCGGTGGCAGGAGCCTCGAGGCTCCACCTTCAAGGAAGCTTCAGCTATCAATCACACTCATATACACACACACACAACCACAACAGACACAACAAGGAGATGAAATAATTATGCTTAGCTGGCATTCAGACGTTGCCATAGAACAGGTCCTTGGAGCGTCCTCCGGTTTCATTTACATGACGATGACATCTCTTCCAGCTTATAAATAATTACACACACGCACTGGCTGTCTGCTCTCGCATACATTTTGATATTTAATTTTTATGTTTTTGTTATCTGCCAGGTGAAATGGCAAACAAGGCAAGAGAGCGCGCAGCATTATTTTCTTTCTTTCTTTCTGCTTTTTGGCAGATTTTTACATATTTATGAGGACAGACAAGAACGACGACTGTTTTTCCCTGGGGGAATAAATAAAACCGTGTGGGGGGAGGCTGCGGCGGAGTGGCATATCCTGGGGCCACATCCTGTGTTCACCCAACTAATTGAAAACTAAAATGTCAATGGCAATCTCATCATCCGCCAGCCAGGATCATTCTATTCGACCAGGCATGCCAGTCACTCGCTGACTCACACGCTGCCGCTCCCGGCTATCAAATCTCTGCTATAAATATGCCGGAATAAAAAGCACTATGAAGGCACTGAGAGAAATAAAATAATCTTGGGAAATATTAAGTGAAAAAAAGGATTTTAAGGGTCTCTTATTATTAGATTAAACATTCGAATGGGTTCTCAGATCTTAGGCTTTGTTAAGGCACAAAGTTTCCTGCAACTGTTCTATGTTCTCTGGTCATTTTATACAATTTCACACATATTTCTTTTACCTCTTTTCCTTACTTTTCTCTCAGTGTAGTCCAAAGTCCATGATGGCAGTCTAACAGCATAGAGTTGGCAACTTCAACGCGGCTAAGCACATAAAACGGCTTTTCATTCGCAGAGCCCGTGAATTGTATCGCCGCCATGCCTGGCTCCAGGCATCAGTCCATACTCCTCCTAGCTCCGACTGCATCTCCAGCTCCTGGTTCTGGTTCTGGCCCATCTATAGGTTCAGGTCCTTCTCCACCACCATTGCCTTTGCCATCTTCCAACCAGCCTTGATCCTAATGTGCTGCTGTCAGAGCCTGTCGACGTCAGGCGGACTTTCGCCGGCTATTTCGGGGATTAATGTCAATGTGAAAGGATTTTAGCCATGCATTGGAACTCCAAACAGAAGAGCCCTTCTCGGGACCCAGTCCTGGTCCTCATTCTCAATCCGTGTGGCTACTCCTATTGCCACCGCCATGCCCATTCATAGCCACTCGATGAAAGTAGAGGGGATTTCCCAAAGGAATCAAGTACTTTTGTTGGGAAAAATCTCATGCTGGATGTTGTATCAATTTTTAAGATTCAAAAGTCAATAGAAAAGTTCATTTTAATTACGTTTAAAATTTCTTTCAAAACTAAACTGTTAGCCTTGATAATTATTTCAAGTTTACTTACTTTTTTGGTTCTCAAGTGTGTAAATAATTTACAAAATACAAGTGACACAACTCACTACTCAACAGAAAAATATAGAATTATAAAATATAAATAATAAACAAATTCTGGTAAACTAAAATACGTTCAAGATGTCCAAGAAGGAGGAACTGCTTATGGAGGGCCCGAAGCGGCTCAACCACGAACTGGCCTTGATGCTGGAGGATACCAAAAACTTACAGTTCCGCAACCTTATGCCCGAGGCCAATAACCTCTTCCATTGGAATGCCCTGCTTTTGCCAGAGGCTCCGCCATACGACAAGGGTTCTTTCAAGGTGGAGATTGACTTCCCGCAGGACTATCCCTTCAAGCCGCCGCGCATTCACATCAACACAAAGATCTATCATCCGAATGTGAATGAACGCGGTCAGGTGTGCATGCCCATTCTGGAGTCGGAGCACTGGTTACCCACGGCGCGCATCGACCAGGTCCTGATGATCCTGGTGGCCACCATCAATACGCCGCAGGTGGAGAATGCCTGGAATGCGGAAATGGGCGGCGAGTATCTCAACGATCCAAAGAAATACAACAAAATGGCCGACGCCTGGGTGCAGAAGTACAGTGAACCAAGGCCCACGGATCAGGAGATGGCCAAGTTTGCCCGCAGGCGCAAGAAGTTGATGTCGAAGGATAATTGATAGTACTGTTAGGAGGTTCGAGTTGAGACTTCAAATACAAAATATTTGTAAAAAGTGCTTCATGTTAGAAGATCCTATAACTAAAAGAGTTTCCCCTAGATATCCTGCTTTTTTATGAGCATCCTGTTCGAATATAACTTCCTGAATATGCTTGTAACTTTCATCCCTTTCCAAATAGACCCAAAAACTCCATTTGGTTGGAACAAATCCCAAGCCAAACACTATTAAAATCGCATTCGTTCCTTATTTATTGCCGCCATCAACACCCCATTTATCGATAAATATATATACACATTTCCGCTCAGGACTTGCCAGGATTCCTTCGATCGGGCTTCCCGCTGTGCGGCGACTTAAATTGCCGGCGAATGTTTTGTTTTGGAGGCCAACTAATTGGAAGCTGGAACCAGAAGCAGAGCAAGAGCCAGAGCCAGAACCAGGACACTTCTGTTCCAGCCAGCTGCGAGATAAATCATCCGCCTCGGTGGCGCAAACAAGGCTGGGGCAAGGACACACGCGGTGTGGCCCAGCGAGCGGGCGACATTAGCTGCCAGTGTCATTGCCATTGTCAGCGGCATATCATCATCCGAATCATCCGAATCCGAATCCGAGTCCGCCTCCGCATCCAAGTCATCATCATCCTCGTTCGTATTCGCTTTCCTCATTCGCATTCGCATGCGGACTTGTAGCCGTATCTGAATCCGCATCAGCATCAAAGTCCTGCCGCTGCTACTGCTGCTGCTGCTGCTGAACCGCTGAAAATCCGTGCTGTGTCCGGGGTCGTATAAATTTTAGCAATGAATGAATCAACTTTACGAACATCGAGGACACATGTGACTTGCTTTACGGCTGCTGTCTCCCTCCGTGATTCGTCACAGTTGTGGCACTGAGAGAAAAAAACCCCACAAGATCCTTGCCTCCTGAAAATGTTTAGCTAATAAAAACAGCTAAACGTAAATTAATATACTAAATAATTCTGCTCTTAGAAGAATACTTGAAAATTACATTTTTCCTGCATATTTCTTTAGCTATTTTTTCATCCTTTTTAAGGACTCTGCAGTCTGTAAGTGTATGCGTTTTATGTGCCTGTGTGTTTTGGGCAGTTCACTTGATATGCTCGCTCGCTCTCTATCTGCGACCAACTTGGACTTGTCAATGACAGGAGTGGGCACTGGGGGGCGGAGGAGATGATAGCTGGGAGCAGGGAGCTGGGGGCCAGGACTTTCGGGTGATGGGTGATGGGAATAAGCTGCCACTATAATTACAGCAAAGGCCAAAGGCACACATACACACACATTCCCAGAGCCGGGGCTAAAGATATTTGTATCTAGTTTCTTTACTGCTGGATTTACTGCCCCATCAGATGGTTGGAGGATGGAGGATGCTATGTTGAAGTGATGAGTGGAGCAGGAGCAAGAGCAAAAGCAGAAGCTAGAGCTGTAGGTGGAGCAGCAGCCGCCAGATAACTGGTGTCCGGAGCAACCATTGTGAAGATGGATTACCATGGCGGCGGCGTCAACAGTTTTTCTATGAGCCAGCAGCAAGCGTGTTTGTGGCTTGTGGCGTGCGTGTGTCCTGTTAAAACTGCCAACTGATTATTATCACCTTCCAGCTGCCAGGACAGTCATTGACACCCATTGCCTGGGCTTCGTTTGCCTTCAGCATTGGATGCACTTAGCAAAAAAAATAAAAGGAAAGTTGTATGTTTTTCCTGAAGAAATATTGCAGTAAAAAAGTTACTTTGACTTATGATCAAGAGTTGAGTTTAAGCTGTTGTTTTGAGGAGATTTTTGTTCATATATTTATTTTTATTACAAAATGATATTTTTAACATAAAATATATCCTTTTAAGTTGTATAAAAAATGCAGAAGGTAAAATATTTTTATAAACTAAAACCATAAGAGGGCTTATAGAAAATCATATGTTACTTAAATTATTAAAAACCTATAATTTCTTAAGATTTAATAAAGGTTTTTTAAGTAAAACTTCCTTTTTATTAGCTTAGTGGACTTTAAACATTATTTCGATATTTTTCAAAAATGTTAAAAATATACTAAAATTAATATATAAATTACATTTATATATCATATTACCTCTTATTAAACATTTTTAGCTTTAGCTTTTCATTTAATTATTTTATGTGCACTTTTCTGTGATCCCTGAAGTTACTACTTCTTGGACACTGCCACGCCCACCGCCCACACTGTCCCAAGTGGCGCCCTCTAGTGTCTGTCACTGGCAGAAGTCGTTTGCTATTTGCTTTATTTCCCTTTCTCCATCTCCCTTTTGATTCTCTTCTGGTGCTGCTGCTGCTGCTGCTTCGCCCACTTCATCTTGCTCTGCTTCTTGTGCTGCGGCAATGAATCGCAGTTTTTGATTAGCTACAGACAGATGACGGGCGGCAGGACGCAGGACGAGGGACGATGGACAAGGGAAATTATATAACCCAGGCAACCATTTCGGAGTTTTTCCTCTGTATCTTTTTTAGGGGCTGGAGGATAATTTAATTACTATTCAGACTTGTTCGAAATTGGCTTTATTTTTCGGTATATTCCACCAAAAATATTATAATAATATCTCCATAATATTTAATATATTATTTAATTAAATTTACTTTTGGTTCGAAAAAAATACTTGATTTAAGCCAAATGTAATATTGCGGCATAAATCGCCAATCGATTTTGCATTCATTACCAAAGACAACAGCGGGAAAGGGGCCTGCAGGGGGCGGTTTCGGTTTCGGTGGGGTTATAACAATTTACGACCTGCGACCCATAAAATATGCAGCTTATAAATTGCATAATTTATACAGGACCTTCGCACAGATAGACAAACAAAGTCAGATTGAGATACGGAGGCATTGTTATTTCATATATGAACTCGGTTGGTTGCACTGCCTGCCCGCCGCTGCTCCTGCTCCTGGGGCCAAAAGCGCTTACAAGTAAATAAATGCCAGAGATACAGGTTACAGGGGGAGAAAAGTATGTAATTATTAGAATTTAATGTAATTAAAATTGAGATATATATTACCTTTAAAAAATCTTTAAAAAACTTTCTAGATATTAAATCAAACTAAACAAATTACTCGTTGAAACCTTGTAAATTATATCATTTAAATACATTTCTCATCTTTATTTCTCTATGTGTATAGTTGCAATTACACATACAACTACACCTTCATGTACCGTTACAACTGCAACGAAAGAGAGCTTAAGCGATATACAGAGATTTCCGCTTCGGTTTACCGTTTTTCCTTTCGTTTTTATCGTATTTGTTTTCCGTTGCGGCGGCTGCTTTGCTGTTTTACTGTTTTACTGTTTTCTGCCGTGTGCAGTGCTTGTAAAACCAATAAAATCAATTAAAAGGCACTCAACATTCAAACAATTATATGCAAATTTATTTATACACACACACAAACATAGAGGGAGGGAGAGGAGAAGAAAGAGTCCTTGCCAGAAGAACGCAGGAAAAACCAAAAGGAAAGCGAAATGAAAGTCAAAGCAGCCAGAAAATAACGTTTTTATTTAGTTAGTACCTTTGAGGTGGAAGTGGAAATGGGAAAATTTAACTGTCTTACCTTTTCAAACCTTTGTTTTAACAATTCTAGAAATATAAAAAAAAAGAAAAATGATTTAAAAGTTTTCATACTTTTAAGAATTTGAATTTTGTGTTGATTATTTTTTAAATCATATTTTGAGTTATTAATTATTCTATTAAGGTTTATGAAGAAATCCTTGTTTAAAAATTTCTTAAAATATTTTCCACTCTAAGAACATGGACAAATTTATATTTTGTTAAAAATAATTTGTTTTTAACGTTAAACATTACATTTTTTATTAAAAAAAAACAATATCCCAAAAAATAGTTTTAAAAACTTCAAAGAACTAAAAACCAAAGGAACTCCTAGGTATCTAATCGTCCCCCAACTTAACCAATAGCGTTTCCCATCTTAGATTTGCATGTACCGTAAAAAGAAACAAGCATAAAGGACCCTCTCTCTAGTCCTGCGAATAAATACACACAACAACGACTTCTGGCTAACGTCTATAAAAAAATACACAGGGAAAATCAAGCAAAATAGCAACCAAAACAACAGGCAAAGCAGCTCAAAGGCAAAGGCAACACAAAGCTCAGGAGGGGGAGGGGGGAAAGGGACTCGGAAGGACTCGCAAGGACCAAAAACAGTGTGAACCTGTTGCGCACACCACAACAAAACGCACGAACACGAAACAAACACCAGGAGCAACAGCAACAACAATAGCGCACAAAAGGTCCTGTGAAAAGCCAGGGAGATCCTGCGAAACGGAACGGAATGGCATCGGAACAAACCAAAAACCAGAGCAGAGAACAACAACAAGTGCAGGAAAGAGAGCGATTGAAAGCGAAATTGAACAGCAGATTGAAAGCAAGAGAGCGCTCGAAGAGAGAGCGCGTGGCAGCCTGCGCAGCCGCTGGGCGAAAGTAGAACAAGCGCCGGCAGAGCTTGCCGGGTAACAAGTCGAGCTAAAGCAATAAATACAATAAAATATGATGAATAATTAAAAAAAAAAGTTCAAAACTTTCATTAAACAAAATAAAAAAGGAAAAACAATTATAAATTACATAAATCAAACCTCAATTCAAAACTCTATTAAGAGAAAGTGGAACGGTTGAACATGCTTGAAACAGTTGATAGCTCAATTTGTGAAACTGCGGGGGTGGGCGCAAGAGAGTGAGTTGGGGTGTAAGAGCAAGCAGACCTCGTTAGCGTTTCTTTGCCACTCGTATCGCTGCAGCTCCCGAGAGTCGCTCTCTTCTGTTCTATTTTTCGGCATTCCCGCCCGCTGCTGAGGCTTCGCTGGGCTTTGCGTTGAATTCGAAAATTCAGTTAAATTTGAAATTTCGCTCGGTTCGGTTGAAGGAAAGGACGACCAGGCAAGCGAAGACCAGTCGTTATCCTGTCTTCGTGTCAACAACGTGTTGCAGTCGCAAGAAAAAAATAAATAAAATAAAGAGAAAATTCGCCGCGCTTTCAAACTAAAAATATAATAAATTAAAACACAAATGGAAATAAAAAACTAGTTAAAATAATAATTAGCAACAAGTCGTGACTGCCATTTAATGGGCACAATTTTATACAAATTTCCAGAAGTTGAACAAGTGCTGAATTATTATTAAAGTTGGATAAAGCAAGACATATTTTAGTGAAAAGTGCAGGAAATAACTTATAAAACATACTAATAAACTAAAAATAATTTTAGAAAGTGCTAAAAACGAGTAAAAACACGTAAGTTGCGTTTGTGGTGAAAATTTTGAGACTGGGTCAAATTTATTTCAGCAATAAAGAAACCCTAATTTTTTGGGAAAATTAAAAGGTCACCAAAATAAAAATATAATGTACATTAAAACGTTGATAAAAGGGTTAAATTAGGACAAACTTTTACAGATACGAGAAAGAAAAAAAAAATAAAAATGTTTACATTTTAATATGATTAAATAAAATTTTAAAGCATTTAACACACAAATCAAAAACAGTGCTTTTATTAAGAGTTTCTTCAGTTTCTTTTTAAACAAATTAATTAATAACATCATATCACATTTTTGTTAATAAATGGTGTTATATATGGTTTTGTTACAAACAAGAAATAAAGAATAATGCCTATTTCGTAAAAGCTTGTGAAGATATGTTATAATTTATAAAATATTCTATATTAAATATATTTAAAAAATTATAAGAGCCTCATAAAAATATTAGTTTTCATTCACTTTAGCTGGGACACTATTTCAGTACATTACGTTTTTATTAAAATAAAAGCATTCTCGAGTTTTTGAAACATTTTTTTATTTTGTTCTATATATTTTCTGACACAATTCCAATCAAGTGCAACCACAATTTCTCAATAAGAAACTAAATCTCTGGGGTAATTACGATTTTCAAAGTGAAATGTGGATTCAACAAAGCAAAACAAAACAAAATAATCCATAGAAAATTTAATGGCAAACAATATTTTGCTCTGTGAAAATCGTGGCTTAAAATTGTGACTTGAAAAGCATCTAGAGGAGAGCTCAGCTTTCAAGTTTTGGTTCTTGATGGTTTTTAGAACAAAATCCTTGATGCTTTCCCTGCTCCCTCTTTGTGTTTCTGTGTGTATTTTTTGTGGGTCAATGGTTTCAAACAGGACGAGAATGAAGAACGAGGCAGGACGAGGCAGCACAGCCTGCACACACAATAAAAGCGTAAAGAAATCATGTTTCTATGATGTATACTTATGCGCATTTATACATATTGCCCTGCTAAGTGGGCTAAACAAAGTCGGCGAAATTCCTCGGCGGAAACTTTTCGCAGGACGAAAGACAGACAAACAGACAGACAAACAAACAAACAAACAAATAAATGGCGGCAGCAAACAAAGGCAAACAAATCCCTGGGACATTTTCTTGGAATTTAATTCAATAAAATGAATTCCAGAGCGGCTCCCAGGGTGTCCTTTTCCACTCTTGCTTTCAAAGTTGTTCTTCATTCGTTTGTTTGTTGTTTTTTTTTCGTGCTGTGTCCTGTCCTATTCCCGGCTAAATGTCTGCAAATTAACTTTGCGAAAAGCCAAAGTAAAAAAAAAGAAGAAGCGAATTCCATTTGACAAATCGCAAACGTAAATAGATCCGAAAAAAAGGCGAAGAAGCTCCTCGGGATTTTTAAATGTAATTTAAGTTTGTGGAACTCCAACTTCGGCACCGACTCCCTTACCCACAGACAAATGGCGAGAGGACCAAAAGTTGGGCCAAGTTGCAAGATTTAACATTAACCTTGGGCCCGGG